>CM031577.1:2679228-2712829 GCA_018467065.1 Ephestia elutella
CGGAAATTGAAAACGTAAAAGTAAGCAGAGAGCCCAAAAGAAATACTTTTGGGTTAACTCGTAAAGTTCTGAGACCACGAGGTGTTCCTTACCTTAACAATACTTTGATAAAGCAATATCCGCTCTTGAAATGTTTTCTTGTTGTTTTCGTAAATAGTATTATGTATCAGCCTTTTGCACGGTCTATTCTAATGGATTTTGTCATAAACAAGCCTAGGTCCCCCAGCTAGATCAGAAACTATAGAATAACCAGTGCCATTATATACTTGTAACCAATTTAAATTGAAACGTAGTCACCAACCTTTAGTTTCAGCTGAAGGTTGTAGCAATTAGCATGTTCTTTGGAAAAGAAATATAATATAAGCCTAAAATACCGAATTGAGCAAAACATAAGCCAAAGTAGCAATCTAATTTGTCAGAGCAGGAATCAGCGGAATGAATAATAAAAGAAAACGTCTCGACAACAAAAACAAAACTTTCGCTAACTGTGTCTTGAGCCACTGGAGAGACTGGAAAACTTACTCTCAGAAGACTCGCCCGCCTGTACGTAGTAATCAGAGATGTCCAAATTAAGTATAGTGATGCAAAAACTTTTGTCTGATATGTACGCGGTATAAAGTCAGAGAAAGTCAAAAGTCTTGTAAAACATTTAATCTTTACCTAGTAAACAGTTTTGTTACTAATGGTACATAAAATAAATTGACGAAATAACATAATGATGATCAATAATTGACCGAAAACATTTTTAATTCTTCATTTAATTTGAGACTTAAAATTTACAATTAAGAATTTGGCTAAAAGTGAACATAAGGAACCGAGTTCTATTGTGGATCCAATACATTGATTTATGAAGAAAAACTTTTGTGACGGCTCCGAATTTCTCTTCTAGCAAAAAGTGTGAAAAAGAGCACATATTTTCCGAGGCGGGTTTAAATGGCGACGTGAAATATAACTATTGGACACTAATCCGGGCGAACATTCTGCTGATGGGAAAATTTCCAACTGACCTGCCGTCAAAGCCTCGCCGACGGACGATTTAAAACCGTTGGCCATTACTGGCGTATCACATTGCGAGTATTTCTTTAAAAGATGCCAACTAGATATTCAGCAGCTGTAAGAAGCGGCTAAAGAAAAGAAAGAGAAAGGAAAAGAAAGGGGAGATCTTTACGCAGCAGTACATCTCAATAATCAGCAGTTAGATGCTAAGATATCTTAGTAGAATCGGGGTAGACAACAGAAGACCTCTAATCAGTCAAACAAAGCAAGATCAATGCATTGCGTTTGTGTGTAACTAAATTCAAATTTATCCAATAGATTTTAATGAATCAAGGATTAAAGTTAACATAAGGGTGCAAAAAGATCCATAAATTGATCTTTGCAATGGATTTAAGTAGATCAAGCGAAATTTCTGTGATATACATACATATATGATTCAGATGTATTATATAATTTTAGGAGCTCCAAGAGCGCAGTTAGCCATTTCATAATCTTCACAGATTACAAACACATAGGTACTCCTTCAAACCTCGTGATTGCGTGTAAGGAAGGTAACTAATACTCATGTACGACTTGTGACATACCATTAATCAATAAGCAACATTCGGGAGTCAGCACCGAGTTTTGCAACAATGTGACGTAACGATCGTTCATTTGGGTGAGTGAACCACCGACCTATTTTCTAACGAATAGGGTTGAGGAAAACGAGTCTTCAAGTGATTATTTTAATGATACTACTTCCGTGTTTTCTATGTGTGTTTGGCTTTTAACACGGAAATTGTGTTCAATTAAATACCACACAGGCATGATTGTGAACTTGATGAAGCTTGAATGACGTTTGTGTTATTATAAGGACAAGACAAGTCAAGAATACTTTATTAGCACACAAGATCACATTTCCAGATAACCAAAAAAACTTAAGAAAGTAGTAGTAAGGAAAGATGGCTGAACTGATTTTGATGTTAGTAACATTCCTACTAGTAGTTATGATCTATAAAGGTTGGTGTCATGTAAGTATTATACAAGTTAGTTCAATCAATTCCACCAAAAATTCAATTTTCTTAGTTGCGTCATCTTAAAAAAATAAATCCCGAACGAAGGCTGATGTTCTTTCGGAGCAAAGAAATTGTATCAAAGCGTTGAATGGCAGCCCTGTCGTAGGCTTACAATCACCAGCTATTTGCTGCCGTCGAGTCAGCGCGATCCCTTCTTCCTTTCCTTTGCAATTAAGGTACTCGTACTTCGACTTATTCCTCGCAATCCCATTTGTTTCAGGTTCTGATGAGATACTTATTGACTTTGATTCGATTCAGCTAATAGAAAGTTGTATGGGAAATGTAATCAATGTGAATGTTTATTAATACACACAAAGCGAAACTCATGGTGGAATTAAGGCCACGAATTTTAAAATAGTCGAGACAAGGAGCGATATGAAATTTTGATAAATAAAAGATTTTGCTAAAATAAATGGATGAGTATAGTCTTGAATTATGATCCAGACTAGATAGGTGTGTTCAAAACAACACTACTAACCTCGAGATAGTTTGAAAAGAAATCTGATAATCGCTATGTATGTAAATAACATGGCGGTAGTGTCGGTGGTGAAATGGGAAAATTTGCACCACTGTTACACGGTGTTCAGTTGAGAAATTGGAGTACCAACTGACCACCTGTGGTGGTAAGGTTTGAGTCAGAAGTCCGAAGGAGTAATTTGCTGAGTCAGACGCTCGGTAACGAGCATCGAAACGTAGTATTAAAAGGGTATGTGCGTGCGTTTAATACCATTTCTATATATATTATATGCAACGCGAAAGTTTAAAAGTAGTCATTCGATAGCTTTGTTTGCAGGCCGGCTAGTATAACTTCAGTGTTTGTTTCTTGACGTTTTTGTTTCGTTAAGCAGCTTGGTAGATTTAGATTACATCGTTAAAAGTTTTACTTGTTAGTCTTTTGTTCTTTGGCTATAAAAGGAAGATCTTTATTAATATTGACAAGCATTTTTTATTTATACCTCCTATAAAAAGGGGAGCTCACAAGATGTGCAGCAACGGATGGTTGTTGTGGTGGAATAGTTTATTTGCATCCGGATTCTATCAACTATGCACAACAAATGAAGAATACAACAAATGCAGAATCCACCAAATAATCTCGACACATACTAGTAATTTGTAAGGAATATGTACCCTTTCGGTAGGCATTCATACAGTCGAGAACACGATAATATTTGATTTGATGTTAGAAATTAGTTTGGTATATTCGAACACGATCCGAAGACGATATATTCCACAAATAAGGAAGTGCCAGAAAATAAAATAAATAAGCGGCCAGCGTTACTTCTAGACATTTCCAGCCGATATGACGCCAATATCGCCATCGATATTAGTTGGGTATTCCGCAGACATGGAGTAATATATTGTATTGTGCCTTGTACCCTCGTCGGCTTGTCAATTTGCGGGAAAAATAACTGGCGCAGGTAACGTGGGTCCGACTCGGGGAGATTTTGATTATGCCTCTTGAGATATTGGCGGTTTTAAAGTATACGCTAGCGGTGAGCTGATCGAATTCAGAAGGAACAACAAAGACATACGCTAAATATATGTAACCGATTAATAACCAGACCAGAGAAGACCACATTGAAAGAAGAGACAAGTATATCCATCTAGACAACATTACAATTTTGGCTATCTGTAACTAATAAGATTAGAAATTTAACTAGGTACCAATAAAACATAAAATACCGAGGTAGCGACGGTGGTTTACACTAAGAAGCAATTTATTCATAAGTTGCACTATAATTTCAATACCTCTAATACAATAAGTTAAGTAGTGAAATTGGTGTCACTAGACTGTGGAATGCGATGGATTTAATGATTAGCAACATAATTTTAATACTTTGGAGTCTAGAAAGCTTTCTAGAATGAAGAGAAGAATAAGAATAAGTTTAATGCACTTTCTTGTTCCAGCGAATTATGATTAAAACTACCTATATTACAAAGCCAACAAACAAAATCCTAACCCTATCCTGTATATTCTTAGTACAATAAAGATACTACAAACAAACAAACAAATACTGTCTATGTTTGAAAACGATGAACTAATTGAACAGATAGTTTCTAAACTATCGAAAATTGCTGTATGTTCTGGTAGTTTTGGCACACATGTCGACGTGTGAGCCGCTGGACTATTCAATTGTGAAATTTTAGCGTGTTTTGCAAAAAAGTTGTGATGGAAGCTGTGCAGAATATTTTATTCAGATTTGCTGTATTTTTTCCAGCAGATTCAAAGTTGGGGTGATCAACATTTTTATTCTTCAGCTTCGGATACAATATATCACTTACTTAACAACTTCAAAAAGCTGCCTCTTTATAGTAATAGAAAGAATTAAGGCAATAAGTAATTCAAATGTTTGAATGAAGCTTTATATTTTCTGTGGATTAGGTGTCTTGTCTATACTAAATTAAACTACATAAGCCTACAAAAAATAAGAAGTAAAATTTAAAGATGTATCTACTTCATCGCGATTTCATAAACCAAATGAAGATATTGCAGGTATTATAAAGGATGTTATCCAATATAAACCTAGCATAACCTCAAAGTGATCGAGTGCCTTTGATCGGAAATTCTTGAGATCCTAGCGGCATTACAGATATATTTATGGAATTCTATGAATAGATAGGAATTTAATTTTATGATCCAACATGATATTCAATAAAGGAAATTCTATTTACGTAAAGGTTTTAAATAAATTTGTCCTTTGTAAATTGGACAGAAATATTTTTCGCAGAAAAGCGTTAATAAATTGAAAATTTGAAATGCATAAAGATGTATTGAAAGTGATGTAAATGCCAAACCCAAAATTCACAAAAGAAGACATTTCAGAAAGTAATCAATCAAAATGTCCTTGGCACTTTCATTGTCACGCTCATAAAAGGAATATCAAGTTGAAATGAAATATGGTTAAAATTACCATGTTTTTTTATTATGGAAATTCAAAAGTATAACCAAGGGACAATTTTCAACATTTATTGATACGCTACAGAATAGTATTTGTAGATAGGCAATTAATTGGCACCGCAAAGGCAAACAAGGTATCTAATACTCAGCAGATGGATACAAACAGAGGGAAATCAAAAAATAGGTGTAACTTAATATAATTCCTAATAAACTGTAATCCATCCATACATAACAGCTTTTACTTTATCCATTGTAGGACATAGGCCTCTTCCGTGCCACTAGTATCCAATAGTCCCGCGTGAAGCTTGATGTCGTCCACTCAACGCATCGCAGGGTGGACGACATCAAGAACCAAGAATCACCTGCTGAGAAGCTCCCCTGGCGATCTCCCCTGGGCAGTCTGGAAAACCTTGAATAGACTCTGGACTGGTGTTAGGAGATGCCACGAAAATCCAGTTAAGTGGGGCTTCTCAAGCAATGATCTGTGTGACTGCGGTGACATTCAATCCATGACCCACCTGTTGTCGTGTCCAAAATGCCCCACCTCCTGCACAATAGAGGACTTAAATGAGGCCAACGACAGAGCGATCAGCGTGGCCAAATCGTGGTCTAAATACGACTCGACAAGAAGAAGAAGATTGCAGGCAAGGGGTGATGATGATGAACTGAAGGCCGATTCCACTAACTAAAAGTCTAAATGTCGTGTCTCAAGATTCAAAGAAATTGAACTAAAGCGACAAGCTCTCTAAGATTTCTATGGTTTATTACGATTTCTTTGGCTTTTGAGACACAACTGAGGCACGATATAGTACGTTAGTAACTTGTTGAATCAAGAGCCTTAAATATCTTTAACTACAGCTATAAATAAATCCAAATCATCGCCACCGGTAAATAGAGCCTTCCTTCCGGGTCAGACGGACAATAAATGGAAGACTTGTAGATACATCTAATAATAAACCTACAACATTAAACGTTTGTATGTCCGTCAGTCATCTTCATCGCCCATCTGTTCGTGCCTCTGGTAATTAAATTCTCGCGTCTAAACGACCGCCGCCGTCACTTTTACACCGGTTTTAATGAACCGATTTACCTGCGTGTGGAAGCGCTTCAAATATACATTATTTTATAAGATTTTGTAGCTCGACCGCCATAAGCGCAATGCCGTTGTTAATCTTAAATAATCTTTCACACATTTCAACAGCGTCATAGACTGCATGGTTAACTTTAGTAAAGTCATATTTTTTAGCTCTGTAGTCGGATCGATCGGCCTTTGTCAACACCTGATTACAGACTATTAAATAAATTACTTTATTCATCGCAACCCATCGCATCGTCAGTCAATAGGAGGAAACGAAATTCAATTCTCAGTAGTTTGTAGTCGCAGCACACTTCAATCGAGAATTGAGAGATGCAAACCTTTAAATTGAGTTCACAAGACACATTTTAATAGGTAGTCTGATAGACTGGATCAAAAACACCGGGAATATAGAAAGTCTAGGCAACCCGCATGCTCGTTTGTCTACTATTCTATATAAAAAAAGTACAAGTTTCTATCGACATTATTCAAGATGAGGAGCTAAATATGAGACGTACTTTATCAGACCATGCAAGTACACGTCACATCATGCGTATCCATTTCGTACAACACGTACGATACGAATATGAGTCAGAGCGCGTTGACCCGTCTCCGACGATGGACGGATGCCTCGTCGTCGCAGGCGCAAGCGATCCACACAACTGGTTTTACGCTGTTCCACTATTTGATTACTATACTTAATACTACACGCGTAAACATAACGGATCCGACTCGCTATCGGATACATTAGCATGTCACGAATGCTTGTTTTATGGACCTAAATGATGGGTGACTGTGCATTGTGTTGTAACATATGTTCAGCTTTCTCTTTTGCCCCCGCGATTTTTGCACGAAAACTTTCTAAAAGAGTTGCCGCTAAAGATTATTTCAAAACAGCCTACCTTCATAAACAAAACAACTACCTATTCTTAAAGATGGAAAATGAACTGCATCAATTAGTATATTTTGCAGAAGATCGGTTCAATGATATCCACATCCAACTAAGTACAACAGAAGACATACTTCAAATCAGCACGGTCACCCCTCACAAACAATTGGCAAGAACACTCGAATGAATCACGGTAAAGTTAAATGAGAAAATTGTTTCATTAACGAACTGGAAGGGGTCCCTGCCCGACTCCAAATCGGGACGTCTGAGTGTGTAGACTTGAAAGAACTTGCCAGGACTTGATCAAGACACATACGGGCACGTATTTGAGTTGGAGGAAGTAAGGCAATTAGCAATTTAAACTAGATTTCGTATCATACAACACCAAGAAATAGGTTTTACACAAAGAGGATTCAACAACAAAACGACTGTTGAAAGCTGTTTAGATGTTAATGAAATTTATTTAAATTTATCGACCGAGCGAGCGCAGCGAGCGAAGCGTCTCAGTTTCCACTAGCCGAAAATTCTTTTGTCTGTCCGGATGTTATCGCCTACAGGTCGCATTTCTGAACCGATTCTTATGAAATTTTGTGAGCAGGTTCGGTAATTTTATAGAATTTTTTAGTCGAGCCAGTTTTTCGAAATTTTATAAAATGGCGATAATATATAAAAAAAACCTAATATATCAGCTATTTAAAAAAAATTCAAAAATGTCATTAGACATTTTTGTTATCCTTATTAAAACGCAACTTTTTTGTATGAACAACATAGTGAAATTCAATAAAACCGCTATAAATTCATATATTAAGTTCTTATAAATAGTAGATAGTTCACAAAAAAATCAATAGATGGCGCAGCAAAGCTTTTAATACTCGCAAATTCATACTTGATTTATAAATTAAAATGAGATTGTTTAAATTGCGTGTATTTTTTTTTAAACTGAGTTCGTTTGACCTCTATCTTGCCTGATGAGAAGCATAGATGAGATCTAGGGTGGTACACGCAAACTGAAAAAAAAAACTCAAGTATTTATTTGGTTAATTGTATAGTATTGTGGATTGCTTTGCTTGGTGGAATTATCTTGAACACTTGAAATAAATCTGATATCAAAAAACTTCATTGTATGATTAGAATCCTATTAAAAAAACGTAATATATACGAGATTCGATTTCAAATTGAACTATCTTTTTTGAATTTTTTTGCGCAAATTACATAAATATACATATAACCAATAGGTCAAACCATGCATTTCTGACGACTAACGACCTCCGTGGCCTAACGGTCATCACGCCAGACGGCCACACCAGAGGTCCCGGGTTCGATCCCCGGTCGGGAAAAGATGGAAAATAATCTTTTTCAGATTGACGTGGGTTTTGGATATTTATCTATACATATATGTATTTGTTATAAAATATAGTATTTTTAAATTTTTGTTTTAAAATTTTGATTTGTCCGTATATATTTATTATTATTATTTATATTATTTCGAGGCGGAAAAGGCATGACGCCCCCACCAACGGCAGGTGCGGAAACGCCGCAGGGGGTTTTAGTGGGTAGTCTGGGCCGACTAGCGGCCCGGGAGTCCCACACTCAGTGTGTAAATGCATTTCCCCCTGCGAAATCAAAAAAAAAAAAAAAAGGTTTCAGTCAATTTTTTTGTGGTATTGACCAACCACAAGAACTTTTTACTTTCTTTACAGCATTGGTAGGTTGGTTTCAAAACTCTTCTAAGCCAGGGACACGGTAAAATATCGGTTATTTTGTGGAAGTGCTCGCGAGGTCTACTGTTCTCACAGAACCACTAGTAATAATATAAATTAATAAAATATAAATTTAATAATACTAGTAGTTCGCCGCGAACTCAGACCTCGCGATGATTACTCGCGTTTTTATTGATATACTTTGATTTCGATTTTTCTAACATAATTCAGTTCCCTAAATAAAATCTAGATGGCGTTATCCAAAGTTAGAACACGCTATGGTTTCGTTTGCTAGATAATCGCGGACGTTTTTATTAATATTTCAAAAACTACTGAACCGATTTTGATGCCCAACGAACTTGAAAATTCTATTGATATTTCCTACATGCTTACCAAATTTCATCAAAATCGGACCATCGGTTCGGCAGTTATCGCGGTACAAACATACATACATACATACATACATACATACATACATACATACATACATACATACATACATACATACAAACAATGTGTTTCGCCCCCAACTCGATTTAGAGACCTTCGCTCGCTTCGCTCGCTCGGTCAATTAAAGGCTTTAAACGCTTAAAAAAGTTTCAGCTTTAAAGTGGAACCGGACTGGGCTAGAAGGAACGATGGAAGGTGGAGTAAAGCTGTTACCAAGTGGTAACAGAAAACGGAGCGTAGGGCAACTGGCATTGCTGGCTACAATTGCCAGTAGGATCGCCCAAGACACAGAAGAGTGGCGTAGACGGAATGAAGCCGTACCCAGCAGTGGGTCGTCACGAAGGCTGTTAATGATGATGAAAGGCATTAAAATTGCCACTTATAAATAACTACAGACTTATTGCTAAAAAAAGCGGTTTAAAAGAACCAACAGTCTTAGAAAATCCGGGTGTTGGCAGATAAGTTTCTCCGTATTCTGTAACCACCTGAAACTTTTTACGGTACAAGTTCCGAGAGGCGCCACGGCTGAAACTATTTTAAAACGACTTTTATTTCACTATTAAAACTTCGAGAGTGTAATGGGTGTTTGCGAGAAAATTTTATGGATTCCCTGAGTTATAGACGCCTGTGTTGAATAAAGTCTTGCAAAAACCAATTTATTTAAGAACAAGGCGAGGTTACAATAAAGTATGTTATCACACCTTGCTATAAATTATCATTAGTGTAGCCGTTATCATAAATTTCATTACTTGAACCTTTGAAGCTTTTGGCAACATTCATATGTAATACATTCTTATCGGCCATCTACTTAAAGACTTAGAAAATATGCTAATGATCATATTGATCCTGTAGCATTCGCTATTGTTACGGCTAGGAGTTCGGTAATTTGGATAAAAATACCTGATTGATGACACTGGTGGGACTTTATCATATCATATCATTCATTGCGTTTTGATATGAAACGCAATAAATGATATGATATGATACATTCATTTTTTTCGTACAGCTATTAGTATAATTACTATTATTACATGATAATTAAAAATGAATGTGGAAATTCTTCATATTCATGTTTTTAAATTTAAGACAGTCAAATGCAGAGAAACCTGACCCCCTGAGATAGAATTCGGGGTTAGGTTTATCTGGCTGTACATTACAACAACGGGTACAATAATTTTACTGGTGGGTTAGAAAACTACGTTTATATTCAAAGCAGACATAGAGACTGCTGTCGACAAAACAGGTTGGATTCCACATTCGACCTCCACTGACCTCAGGCGTTAACCCAACACACGTATCTACAAGCATAGTGTTGAATGCAGATCCTGACACGCTAGCGGACCACGGCAATTTTGGAATGGATACTAATATAAATACGACAAAATTTAAGAAATAACAAACAGAAGATAACGACGTTTGCATTAGATACAATTTCGGACTCCGCACATACATATGACCCCATATTGGCATTGAACACGCCACCTGGTAGCAGCTAAGTAGAATTGCTTTAACGTTCTTGTAACTTAGAAGATGAATATAAGTAAATATTTAATTTATGTATGTAAGAAGACCACAGATGAATCTATCAATAATAGCAAAATATTAATTAAAATTGTCAATTGAAACGTATTAGCCCAAATTAAACAATTTAATGTGGCAAAGCAAAGTAACCTAAAGCACAGGAAAGGAATCATATGTAGCAGCTTACGATCAATAACATTTTTTTTTAAATATCTTGAAAATATTGACAAGCCACAGGAAAGGAGAGATCATGTTAACGTATTTGATGCAGTAAAATGAAATGAACAAGTCATATACAAGCATAAACTTACCCATCTTGAAAAGTAGAACACAGGTACATTTTAAGATTTATTCATAAACATTCTGGTACACAACATTGAAGTATTGGTTCCATTACATGTTTTCAGTGAACTCCAACTTTTATAGTTTATTGGAATTTTTATGATAGAAAGCGCGGACTAGGGGGTTTTATGGAATATTTATTTCATTTTGAATAAATACAGTAATAATGTAGATCGCTGCCAGAGTTGCAAAATAAAGATGATGTTACCTGCAACAAGGAAAAATATCGATATTATGACGAACTTTTATACTATGTATTTATTATTTCATTACGTTTATTTACAGCAGTACTTTTAATAGCTCAGTTGTTTATTAATCTTAAATTTCGTTATATTCGCCAACAATCTTCACCGTTTCTTCATCTCTCAGCCGAAAGACCGAAAATCTTCACCGTTTCTTACTGCATTGTTATTTTTCCGAAGGTTGCATGACTTGCTAGTTTGTTACACAATTGCATTGTATTCTTCTTAAGAAAAGTCTGATTCAATTACATTGAACTGCGCTAATACAATGAGCTGGTGCATAATACAAGTTTCACAGGAAGAGTGCACATCCCTTATTGTGCAAATACGTTTCAATACACGTACATAGTTATATTGAATGACGATGTCCTCGTACTGCGATATTGTATATAGCCCATTCATTTGCGATCCTGGTTGCAAGGAAATGGGAAATGTACGGAACGGACCGCTATTTAAATGGCCCAAGTTACAAGCTGTTTGATAGTAAAACACATCTGTGAACAGCGGACCGAGCGAACGACGGCACCGAGCCACAGATTACTAAATAGATATGATAGAGCTCGGAATTCTGTGTCCTCACTGTCGCTACAACTCTTTCCCTCTTTTCGCAACAACCTATGGGGAATTAAGTTCAATTTATAGAGTACTTTAGAATATTTAAGATTTATTTATGAACATATGCGACATTTATATATCAGTGTGGGTTGGCGGCATTTATCGCAGCCGAGTATAAATTTATAGTAAGGCTCAGTGATCTAAAAAGAATGTTTGCCTCCAATAGTAGAGTATAATATCAATAAATAGTACTCGATATAATATTTTTTAGCGCTAGAAAGAAAATGCAATTACGTCCTAACAATGCTCAAAAATCGTGATTAATAAATATTAGCATTGGAAGAAATATTAGGACCAACATTTTGAGTGGTCCTATAATGTGAGTCTAGCGTCAGTTCATGCCTTGCACAACGCACTAGTGTCACTGTCAGAGCGTTGACAACTTTATCTGTTCACACTGCTCGGTTTGACCTCGCTGAATAGACCCTGCGGACAACGAACCTGGCGGCTACCCTGCCCGGTGCATGAATTTGATTACACAATGGCTGGGGTCCTTAATACTTGGGCTTTTAATTTTGTAGGAACAACATTTTGAATGGTCCTTTAATGTTTATATGAGTCTAGCCGAGTCTAAAGTCAGTTCATGCCTTGCACCACCCACCAGTGTCACTGTCAGAGCGTTGACAACTTTATCTGTTCATACTGCTCGGTTTGAACTCGGTGAATAGACCCTGCGGACAACGAACTTGGCGGCTACCCTGCCCGGTGCATAAATCTGATTACACAATGGCTGGGGTCCTCAATACTTGGGCTTTTAATTTTGTAGGAACAATATTTTGAATGGTCCTATAATGTTTATGTAAGTTTAGCCGAGTTTTGCGTCAGTTCATGCCTTGCACCACGCACCAGTGTCACTGTCAGAGCGTTGACAACTTTATCTGTTCACACTGCTCGGTTTGAACTCGGTGAATAGACCCTGCGGACAACGAACCTGGCGGCTACCCCGCTGCCCGGTGCATGAATCTGATTACACCCGTTTGCACAATGGCTGGGGTTCTGAATACTTAAGCTACTGTAGTGTTTACACATTTTTTGCAATAATATATTTTTTTAATTCAGTATAATACAGCTTTAACATGATTACGTTTGAAGGATTGGTATAGTTGAAATTAATATGTTATTTGAGATGAGGACATAGATTAAATGAAGTAAGTACCTATGACAATTAGCCTAAATCCCAACTAGTAATATAAATGCGAAAGGGAGTTTGTTTGTTACCTCTTCACGCTCTATCTAATGAACCAATCTTCCTGAAATTTTACGCATAAACATAGTTAGAAGTACTGAAAAGGACATAGGGTACCTTTCAATCCGGGAAAAAGCACGGTTCGCGGGGGAAATTCACGTGGGCGTGAGAGTATCTTAGCTAAAGTGATAATAAATGTTCAACTGTTTCTACAATAAAATACCTTGAGAAAACGACACTTCTCCAACATCTGCGTTCCGTTCCTTATACACGTTATTTCCAATGTGGAGAACAAACCAACGGACACGCCAAGGGATTATTTGTATAATCCCTTGTAGAACCTTGTACAACATTGTAGTCCGACCCCATTACGGATAGTCTAGAATAAACAGAAAACTAGAGACAGATGAAAGAGATCTTGAAAATTTAGAATTGTAACAATATGAATAAGTAATTAAGTATATGAGGAGTGGTGGCCAAGACAGGGAAGATCTTCTTCTTAGCGTGTCGACTCGGCGGGTCAAATTTGTGATGACTAATATGACGCAACAGATACAGCATTATCTGTTGCGTCATATAGGTCTTCAAGCGAAGAACAGCGAAGGTGATCAGTAGGTAAACCACCAGCCCGCTCTGGTCAGATGACATTACGACATTGTGTTGACATTGTCAGGAAAGCGATGGATGAGACTGGCACAGGACTGTTGTAAGTGGCGGGAAAAAAGAGAGGCATGGGCATACCCAGCAGTGGTCTAATATAGGCTGAAAAAGAAGAAGACTATATACTATGTAGATCCCTCTGTCGTAATCATAGTATAAGTTCATAGTTACAACAACGCTTCTGAATCGGAAAAGCATATATGACTAATGAATATTCAATACAAAGATCGTTCTAATGTTTCACTGACCAAGAAGTAAAAAATTGGAGAACAAATTAATCGACTGGTATGGCAACATTATGGAGTAGTAGTAGTAGTATTATAAGGCGATGAAGAATTGATATCTCATATCGTGTTCTTTTAATTTAGACAGAAAAGTAAGAAAATAAAAATAAAATAATTGTATTCGGAATAATTAAAACTAGTGGTTCTGTGAGAACAGTAGACCTCGCGAGCCCTTCCACGAAATAACCGATATTTTACCGTGTCCCTGGCTTAGAAGAGTTTTGAAACCAACCTACCAATGCTGTAAAGAAAGTAAAAAGTTCTTGTGGTTGGTCAATACCACAAAAAAATTGACTGAAACCTGCCTTTTCCGCCTGGAAATAATATAAATAATAATAATAAATATATACGGACAAATCACACAGATTGAATAAGTTCAAGACTTTACGGGATGCTAATTTAACAATACTATATTTTATAACAAATACATATATGTATAGATAAATATCCAAAACCCACGTCAATCTAAAAAAGATTATTTTCCATCTTGACCCGACCGGGGATCGAACCTGGGACCTCTGGTGTGGCCGTCTGGCGTGATGACCGTTAGGCCACGGAGGTCGAATCGTCAGTCGTCAGAAATGCATGGTTTGACCTATTGGTTATATGTTATATGTATATTTATGTAATTTACAGTTTACAATTTAACATACTTAAGTTTTTTTTTTTCAGTTTGCGTGTTCCACCCTAGATCTCATCTATGCTTCTCATCAGGCAAGATAAAGGTCAACGCACTCAGTTTAAAAAAAAATACACGCAATTCAAACAATCTCATTTTAATCAATAAATCAAGATTTGCGAGTATTAAAAGATTTGCTGCGCCATCTATTGATTTTTTTGTGAACTATCGTATAAGAATTTAATATATGGATTTATAGCGGTTTTATTGAATTTCACTATGTTGTTCATACAAAAAAGTTGCGTCTTAATAAGGATAACAAAAATGTCTAATGACATTTTTGAATTTTTTTTAAATAGCTGAGATATAAGGTTTTTTTTATATATTATTGCCATTTTATAAAATTTCGAAAAACTGGCTCGACTAAAAAATTCTATAAAATTACCGAACCTGCTCACAAAATTTCATAAGAATCGGTTCAGAAATGCGACCTGTAGGCGATAACATCCGGACAGACAAAAGAATTTTCGGCTAGTGGAAACTGAGACGCTTCGCTCGCTGCGCTCGCTCGGTCGATTAAATTTAGGTCAGTTAAGCAACATCAAAGCATAAATTTAAAACTTTAAAAATAAATAGGTAGCTTTAATATTTCAAATCATAATTATCTTAATTAACTAATCTCAAATCGTAGAGAAACAACAGTTACTTTTGTTTTTATCGAAATCACGATAATCAGTGTTCGAAATAAAATTACCCCTTAAGGCGTTAGATTCCCTTTATTCTTTTGTTTTTGCGGGCAAAGCATGACGCGGGCACCCCGCACCCCCGCTGCATAATCACGCGCTCTCAGAGACAACGCCAATACACACGAGCGCTCGAGTAATGTATAACATTTTATCAACAGTAAAAATAGTAGGTATGTCTGTAGGTACGGTGAATTTATATTAAACAAATAAAATATTGTGTGATGAAGAAAATAATTTTAAGAATTTTATCAGTTTGTTTGTCTTTGTCTGTATGTTTGTTTATTTATTTTCACATGCTAATCATTAGAACTACTGAATTAATTTGAATGAAACTTTTTATAGGGTACTAGCTGATGCCTATGCCTTGACATTAAAATCACGATAACTTTTTTTAAATGAACCGATTTTGATGAAACAAACTGTAAATGTTTTGCTTAAACAAAGCAATTGGTGAAAGTTTTAAGTAAATCGTTTCAGTGCTTTCGGAGATTAGCGTGATCATACATACAGACAGACAGAAAAAAAATTAAAAAAAAAAAATTTTCTTTCTTTTATTCTTTTTAAGTGTCCCTCTATCCATTTCAGTCAAAGTACTAAATGAACAGACAAAATATTTTTACTGTTTCATTATACGTATATAGTTTTATTATATGTATAGATAAATGATTTTGTAAATACAAAACTGATCATTTCAATGGTACGTAGATAACATTAAGATTTTTTTTCTTTATTAATGAGAAAGTGAGTTAATTTGTTCGTTTGTTTGTTACCTCTTCACTAATTTACACACATACACATAGTTAGATGTACTGAGAAGGACAAAGGGTACCTACCTTTCATCCCGGGAAAAAGCACTATTCTCATGGGAAATTCACGCGGGTGAAGCCGCAGGCAAAAGCTAGTTAGTAAATACATTTGTGCATAAATTTTTTTTCCTTTATCCTTATTTCTCATGACTGAGGATCGGGATGATTATGTGGAATGAAACACTCATAACGACTATTTTGATAATTTTAATAGAGTGATTTGCCACAGCGATCTCCATTTCACACGCAAACTAAGTCGCGGGCACTAGCTAAGAAAAATATTATCTTATATACGATTCACTAATATTTCACAAAAAAACCTTTCACAAATTATCATTAAATATCGCATTCTACTAACCTATCATTTTAAAAATGGCAGTATGACACACAAAAATTTTACAAATCATTTTCACTATAATTGGATTACATGTTACATACATACCCACATAAATATTGTCACCCCCTTTTTCCCGTGGGGGTAGGCAGAGAATACTATAGTATTCTCTGCCTCAACCTATAGTATAGTATCCTACCTATAGGTAGGATTACTAAAATAGGTATCAATAAACTGTCAGCTACACCACGATTTTAGCGCCACCTAGTGTGCGCTAACGCTTGCCCCACTCTGCAGCGGCGGCGAGGCGTGGTGAACGAAACGACCAACCAAACAAAGACGGCACTTTGTTACGAGCAGCGGAACGCGATGGTTGCAAGAAATGTGCTTGCTCATGCGCATCCCCAGATATTTTTGTGGTTTCATAGCTAATATCACATTAATTGGGCAAATTTAGATAAATATTTAAATAATAATATTATTTATTTATTTCACCTGTAGATTACAAAACTTTTATTTCACCAAAATAATCTCTTGACAGAGTCATGGTTTTACAAATAAGGTCACAGCTAAAATAGTTTTTTTTTACAATGGTATGAAATGCTAGTCCCCCGATTCATAAAAATAAATGGCCAAGTGCGAATCAAACTCCCGCAGCGAGGGTTTCGTTTATGCAAAGCATCTCACATTATAGCTCTAACTGAAAGACCAACTAGTTTCAAAAAGTAACTTTGCAGTTTTGATCCCTAAATATAATTGATAGAAGTTTTAGACTTCTAACAATATATTTACAGTTTTCAGATTTATTGCTGTACAAGTACTATAAGACCTTTTTGGTTACCAAATTTCATAATTTTAGGTCAACGGGAAGTACGATAGGTTTTGGTTGTCTTCTGAATTTGCATAATTTGCGAAAATTTGCTATAATTATTCACGGTTATATTTGTTGATTGAGTCTACATATAAATTTGATTATTTTACAGCTGAAAGAGACCATAAACCCAAGTAGAGTTGAAAATGACCAAGGTGACTGAATTTGACTGACAAAATCGGTCATTTATGGTCATTTTCATAGAAAGTATTTTCACCGATTGCAAAGGAAGGGTCTGGTTTTTCACGCGTATTCTGTAGGTTTTTTCCGCGGCTTAGCCCGTTGATATTTGAGATAAAAGAATCTATTAGTCTCATATATATGTACCTTAACAATTGAATTTAATAAAAGAAGTAAAAAAATAAATAACAAAATTTGACAACAGTTGATCGGTCATTTATTGTTTTCAACTTTTTTTAATTATGACCGGTCAGATTCGGTCATTTTACATCTCTAACCCAAGTATTAGATATGAATTTCAATTATATACCTTCATGAGTTCCTGAGTAAAATAATCTTGACAGACGGACGGACACGTGATCTTGTAAAGGTTTCGTTTTTGCCTTTTGAGGTAAGGAACCCTAAACACACGACTGAAGAGAATACCAAATACTACTAAATTTAAGTCTTGGCAACGTATCCATTTAAAAAAAAAATACAATAATCATTTAGGTATAAGATAATGTGTTTGTAAAATCGTATATTTAATAACTATGTGTAGTATTGAAGACTGTTTTAAAAATATAATTTTTGAATCGTATTTTATGAAATGACTGTGCAACAATATATTCATACCAGACATACCATACATATCAGAGTTTGGGCTAATGTCATTTTGACTTTTTATACGGTGTGCAAAAAATATTTCGACGAAAATTAATAATAATATCACTAAAATTTTTACCAATTATTCTTTATAGTATTTTGTTTTCTACTAAATTAATTAAATAAAAAGAAGTTATACACATACATACATACATACATACGAACATATTTTTTAACTAAAGAAATAGATTCTTCAAACGGTACCTATGTAAATGCCACCAACCAACGCACCATGATCAAAGTTGAGTAATTTAGACATTCTTTATATCAGAAAAAACTTACTTAGTTTTCACCGGATTGGTTGGTTTATTGAAGATAGATAAATTAAAAATAATATTTTTATTGCATATATTTTTTTCTGCAGACCATACTTGCGTCTATGAGACCGAGTGACATGTTTTCTTAGTTTATTAAATTTGTACATCGATTATCAAATTACTTATCAAATTACTAATTATACATATTTAATAGGTATCTAAATACCAGCTTTAGCCCGCGGCTTCGCCCGCGTAATTTGTTGTAGGATTTTTACTTACTGCTGCAGCGCAGCGATTCGAATTGGATCTTGATCACCGATCATAGCTGACGTCATTTCTTGTGGTCTTGTTTAGGATTTGCTAGTTTTCGTTTGTAGTCACGAACTATTCCTATATCAGAACTGACAAATCACACAAATTGAGTTAGCCCTAAAGTTAGTTCGAGGCTTGTGTTATGGGATACTAATTCAACGATACTATATTTTATAACAAAGCTTTTACCCGCGGTTTCGTCCGCGTGAATTTCCCACAAGGACCTTGCTGTTTCCCGGGATGAAATGTACGTACCCTATGTCCTTCTCACTAGGTACTTTTATGTGTATGCGAAATTTCAGGAAGATTGGTTCAGTAGATAAAGCGTGAAGATGTAACAAAAAAATAAATGAATAAACAAATATATATTAGTTAGAATTGCGATAGTTAGGATAGATAAACATTCAAGACCCAGGCCAATCTGAAAAAGATCATTTTTTATCTTGACCCGACCAGGGATCGAACCCTGGACCTCCGGTGTACGGTGTCCGGTGTACTAGTACGGCGTGATGGCCGTTGGGCCACGGAGGTCGTCAAATGGAGGAAAATGATTTCTATGGATATATTTTTTGACTTTCTGCAATGCTCTTAAAATAATAAAATTGCCTTTAAATAAAATCAAATTTATATCAATTTACATTTACAAAAAAATCCTTATCTAATAGTGAAACTGGCATAAAAATCCATAGCGTGGTTTAGGAGGAGTAAAAGTTTAACAGACGGAGGTAAAGTGACCTTCATTTATTCTTGTAATGTACAAAAGTACAGGTACAGCCGGCTGATTACTGTATGTTTTTCTCTACGCTACATGGTAAACAAAGCGACAAGAATATTGACAGATGCGGAAACGAGCGACACGACCTCCTCGTCTGAAAGCCAGTGGCAGACTGCCGCCCGTCGCCCGCACAGAGCCCCGCTATGAAAAATGGGCGAATGATTTTTGTTTTATAAACATTAGTATGAAAAATGTTGCTCGATTTGAACGAAAATCTAAGCGATTGAAGTATAATAAATGGTGTCTCTTTTGATGTAAAAATTTTCCCGAACGTCATTGCCATTTCGGAACAGTAAGGAAATTATAAAAATGCATGTCTTTCCGTTTTTATTTTTTTTCATATAGTAGTTTTTATCTTACAATAAAAATAATCTAAACAAATGTTCTTAAAGAGTTGATAGTACACATATATTTTTTTCAGATTTTTCTGGCTAACCACAGCTGAGCTTTAGTCCTTACAAAAACACAATTTCACAGAACAACGGCAATCCAAACGCCTTAATGCGAACAAAATGTCAAATATTACCAAATCGTAATAGCTGACATTAAAACACCGTTATCGTGATAAGATAGCTTACATCACTGTACAAAATTCCACGTGCCACGTACAAAGCTAGTTAACAATAGATTTATTGTGAACACAAGACATAAAAAATTCATGTAATTTCCTTCTACATTATGAACCATTTCATTCAAATCATTTTCTAATAGCATGTATATTTAACAAAAAACACTTAAATACACAGATGATTTTTATTTCCGTTTGAGATGTTGGGTATATAAAATGCGGCAAGAATCTTGTAATATTAGAATCTAAATGAGGAGTATACGACTATTATTATCTGTGTCCTTATTTATCAAGATGAAATCTGATGTATTTCACTATAAAACAAAGAGTTTTGCCTTAAGATACATTATATAACCGTATGCTAATAAATTGGAATTTCCAGCAATACATATCAAATCAACGCGTGACCAGCGTGTGATATAAGCTGAAATACCCACAGTTTACAAACACCACACTGTTTATGAACCAAAGAGCCACAAGCCAAAATACCCAGTGTGTATGTAACGTAGAATTTCATCCACTTACTATAACGATTATATGTTCGACATTTGACGTTAAACTTTCTGTCAATATAGGGTCAGTTCATTTATCTTCAATTACTTGGTGCATTCAATTTTAACAGAATACGAACGAAACTTTAGGATTCAGTCGTTCAACGGGTTTAGCAATTACAATAGTAATAAGACGAATAATAATAAGTCTAATAAGACGCGTAGTCAATTTACTTATCAATAATTCAATCATTATCAATCAATATAACACGAGAGGGGAATCCGTCCGAAAATAAAATTAAAAAAGGGGGAAAAGGAGGGTAACTGGGAAGTTTGTTATAGAGCGCTATGGTTGGGATATGGAACTCCGACCCTACTGTTCACAGAATCACTAATGTATATTACAATTCAGTAGTTCACCAGGAAACGGCCTAGAGCTTTATTATTCAGAAAGTTTCGTGGGCCTGTCTTAAGCAGTAAGCAGTAACAAATTAATGGCACTGTACTGTATGTAAATCTGTCTGAAGGAATGGCGCCACGGCGGCTCCGGGCTAATATAAATTCCTAGCGCTGTTGGTTTGTGCAATGGGCATTACTAGTTCAATTTTAGACAAGGAAATAACACTTTTTAACAGTGTTAAAGGGTCCAATAGACTAACAACTCCTCAGTTGGCAACACCAGTACGGCCACCTTTGCTTTGTTTTTCGAGAATTAAATATTTATACTAGAAAAACCTGATCTTGCAAACCTAAACTTGATTGCGATGATTGCGATTTCTATAGATTTAAATTTTTATAGCAAAAGGCGCCATTCATGACAGGCATGGAATGCTTTTGAAAATAATAGCTGTAAAAGCACTTGGTTCAAAACCCGTGCTTTAACAAAATCTACCACCAGGGCTACCTGACCACAAAGAGTGAATATAAACATAATAATAATGATATATCGGTATTCTGCAAGCATATATGTTATCGTAAATTAAGAATAACTAGCCGAAGTTAATGACATAGCAAGTAAAAACATTTCTGTAATCGTGACATTTTTCATTGCTGTGACACGAATAAGAGATTATGCTCTTGTTAAATGTACAAAACGTGGCTCATAGAGTTATAAATTAAGCTAAGATTTCTTAAGTCAAGGTGATTTTAGATTGTAGAAATAGTCTATTTACGTGTTTTTCTTTAATTCCAATTTAGTGCCTTAAGTTCTGTTTGATTTGCTTTAAATTTTTCAAGTGAATAAAAGAAAATATCTATTTCTATTTATTTACTTAGATGAGATTGGAATTCTCTTTATACACTATTCAATTCATCTTCATCACAAAACTGAAGTATAAGTACATTGCACTCACCAGACTACTCCAAAATCTAATTCAATTTGTTTGTCGTAAGCGTGCTGAGTGTTTGTTTGTCAACTTTTGCTTTGCTTTTCATCTATTATACTAAGACTTAGATTTACATGGGTTTTGGATTGAATAGTAAATTAACAAAGCAAATTGAATTACGTAAAGATAATCCACGAAAGGTATGTTTTGCAAGCAGGTTCAGAATAACACTATTCTTTACAGATGTGATGATTAATTCACTCAAATTGCTCGTTGCTCATTCACACCTTCAATTGAAGAAACCTGATTCATCAATAATCGCAATTATTTCAAGTAATCCGAAACCATTATTGGTAGTTGTTGACATTTACTTTCTTGATATATGTAAATATATCGGTGACTGTACGAGTCCTAAAAAAGGGTCACGGCCGTAACCTTTGACTTATTTATTAGATATCGGTCGGGTCACGATGTCGTTATAAATTAATCAACTGAAGTATGTATTTTGTAGATACAGGTATTAGAATTGTTTAACTTTAAATGATTGCTATTCATGTAAGGACTGTAGCTGTCAATAAGTCAGCACTGGGGCTGACTCAGACACTTATTGAGCTATCACGATCTAACCGTATTTCGTTTTCGATCAGAATCAACACGCAAAGACAAACGAAATACTATTTTTTTAAGTGGCATTGGCATACTGCAAAATGTCATCATCAATCATGCTCTCAGGAAGAGGATAATCTAGAAAAACAATCATCATAAAAAAAATCCCAAAAAAAATTAACCGATTTCCATTGTAAAACTTAAAATCATGAAATAACTTAATAGGCAGATTAATCAAAAAGAAAAATGTATTGGCATGCTACCTACTGACTGAGGTGAAGTCGGTGCTAAGTGCAAGGAGTAAGGATATTAGGCATTTTAATTATACATGATTCTAATGTTAATTTAGATGATATAATTTTTAATTTGGCACCGACTTCACCTCATTCAGTAGGTAGCATGCTAATACATTTTTCTTTATTGTTATTTCATGCTTTTAAGTTTTACAATGGAAGTCGGTTCATTTTTTTTTGAGAATTTTTTTTTTATTTTATCATTTTTAGTGCACTTGGCGCAATTTTGTTGTCATGAAAACTTAAACTTATTTTTTTCACTGGCCAAAATTTAAGAAATCGAAACGTTTTATGTCAGTTTGATTTAAATGTTAGAACTTGTCAGAATTCCACGGAATTTTTGGCACATAAATAGACCAAGAGCCCGAGACAACCAACCTGCCTTATTTAAAAAATGCTGAATGTTTCTCGGTGTCAAATTTCACGTATATCCACGTGTAAAAAAGATTAGTGACTACTCATGAAATTTGAATCTGGGTTGCTTATGCAGGTAATATGAATAGCAAAAGTGAATTGTACATCGACATTGCTTTCTCGATATTTATTTTCACTTAGTAGTCCACTCTTCAATGTACCAGGGCATCGAACACAACTTTAGAGTAAAGTAGGCTAAAAACAAAAAGTCAAAAACGGACGCCAGCGCCCTCTAGTTATCTATGTCGGGTTCGGTGCCGCGTCCGCGCGTCATTCACTCTTTGTGTTCCGGCATCGTCATTACGTTGGTTCCCAATAAATTGTTAAGTGAAATTATTTCGTGAAAAATGGGCAAACAGAAGCATCACACACAAGGATCGTGACCATTATATTCGAAAGAAAATACGGAAACTTGAAAAGAAATTGCATAGTCGCAAACCTTCAAATACAAAAATACTTCAGGTGAGTTAAGTATTAAACTATTAATACCGTTATTTTCTTGTGAATGCTAACACGCCCGCGATATGGAATATTCCTTACTCTCAAGATAAATATCTTGTTCGAATCATGTTAATAAGTGTACTATTTTTTTTATCTACTATTTTCATCTACCTTCATCATCTTTTTTACCATACTACCTCTGTTATGAATCGTTACTTTAAAATATCATCGCTAATGGTGCTATGCTGTCAAAGAATGTACTTTTTACTTCCGCTTGCAAAGACAGTTATGTTACTCGATGAAGTAATTATAGTTTTCTTCTAACCGCACAAAAATGTAGAAAATGTAGTACCGTGACGAGATTACGGTCAGTGCTTATACAAAGTGTAGTACCGTGACGAGATTGCGATCAAGTGCTTATACAAAATGTAGTACCGTGACGAGATTACGGTCAATTACAAAATGTAGTACCGTGACAAGATAACGGTCGAAGCTGATTCAAAAATATAGTACCGTAACGAGATTACGGTCAGTGCTTATACACAAAATTAGTACCGTGACGAGATTACGGTTGATGCTTTTTGGAAAAATGTTGAACCATGACGAGATTACGGTCAATACTTATACAATATGTAGTACCGTGACTAGATTGCGGTCAATGCTTATACAAAATGTAGTACCGTGAAGAGATTACGGTCAGTGCTTATACAAAATGTAGTACGAGATTACAATTATTTTATTATTTTGTGTGCTGTGACGAGATTACAGCAAACATAGATATTCCTTTCAGACGGAAATTTATTATAGTCGCGAGACCTCTCGCTGTGAGCGTGGCTTAGCGACCAAACGCCATTAACGAGTTATGTGAGTCTGATGTCGAAAACGATTTATAATCAGTTGTTACCGTGGCTCAAGTGCATAGCCTTAACTTTGATATGGACAAGTCAATAGCTCCAGAGGTTATGAAACAAGGACCTATTCTGTTCTGGCTCCTTTTTTATTTCGCAGTGGAGTTTGTTTCGCCGCCTCTTCTCCACTTGCGCTTTGGAGGCGGTATAACCTTACCTTTTATGTCATTTTCTGACGTCAACTAACAAGTATATGATTTAAAAGTGCTATTTTTATAAGCTCTATTTAAATAAAATAATCTATATTTCATTTCTTTATTTGCGAAATTCCTCATTATTCTCGGAGACTCCGAAAGCTTCCGGTCCCAAAATTGCTGATAAAGTTTCCAAGCATTAGAATAAGCATATTGATTGACGGCAAATAAAGATCGTAAAGAAGAACTGCTTACAACAAGCTCAATACCTGAAAACTTTCGGTTGTTAAAAGCCCCTCTACTCAATCAACCAATTGCTTCGCTGATGACTGAATCCTTTTAAGTAGGGATGAGCGCCTGGAATGAGCCCAAAGCCATTGGAGTGTGGGTATTGCGGGCCTGACTAACTTGATGTCCTGTTTAATGGAAGGAAATGAGGTTGACAAATTGAGCATTTTTAAACATTGTCGAAGGTCGGTCAAATCCTTTCGAATTTACAATCCGAAAACATATTAACATAAGAATGCTGACAGTTCCTACCTCTGGATAAGCAACAAGGTCAACGAGCTGTTAGATAGGGTGGGCCGAGACAACAATCGTCAATTCCACCTCAAAAGCGACAATGCCAAGCTTCGTCGACGGACCACGGGTATCGGAGCTCGACAACGACGAGGTCTTCGCACAGAACTTCAGAACTTCACGCAAGTAACCTTCAAGGTAAAATATTGTGATCATGATTGTGGCAGTTAACTTCCATCTATCTCTAATTGTTGCAATCTAGTGCTGTTGTCAACTGTGACAATGTTGTTGTAACTTTTTTTTTCTATATTTCCTTTACCTGGAAGTGATGAATCGCCCAGATTAATCACGAATGGTGATCACAAATAGTGGTGAAACAATATGTAGTCACTCACAATGGTGGATATCCACACTGCAAGCGAACTTCTTACCGCCATTAGTTTTATGGTTAAAAGATGCGTAGTTACCTTTTTGTATCCATTCATAATACAATAGTATTTAAGATTTTTTTTATTTTTATGCATTTAAGTTATGTTACGTAGTACTTACATTAATTCTTATGTTTAAATTTCTATGCTTACCATTTTAGTTAAGTTCTGCACTGTATGTTTTTACCAGTCGCGACATAAGTACCTTGGGAATAAAGGTTATATAGTTGTGAAAGCAAATTAACTAAGTAATAAGCAAGCATTTGTTCTATGTGACTTTCACAATTCTCTTTTTCTCTCACTTCTCTTTATCCAACTGTAAGCCATGGATGGTTTATTCTAAAAAAAAATATAAAAATATTTGGCACTGAAATATGGTGAAAACAATTATGACGTCAGTATGACGGTATTACCCGCTTACCTCAAGGATGATTTTTCATGGTGGAATAATCATGTTATTCATATTAGTCTATTTGCCAACTAAGTATATTAAGACTGCTAACAATCCTATTAGAGTAGACCAGTATTCTTTAGGTTTTTTTTTCGGATGCTAGCTAGCCTCTCAGGCTGGGACGCATATTGCAACGGAGCTGACATACATTACATTACTCAGGAAATATGGTAACGGTGTTAAAAGTTATATATATATCTGGTTATTTTCGCATCATACAAAGAAGAAAATCCAAAAGATAACTTTGAACATTCTTGACGTTTTAATATTGAAACTTTGTACTGGGTAATGGGTACCATCTCAGTCCATTTCTGAAAGTTTAGTTAGAAACTTCGGATTATAAAACATAGACTTTTCACACTCATTTAAATGCTAAATGACCAATATACATTTCTTGTATCAGAAATCCGTATGTGCCTATGATATAGATGCATTCTTCAGTCTAGATGGAGTCAATTTTATTTCTATGCATTTCCTCCCGTTTGGCTTATTTTGAAATGTCTAAGGAAAGTTCAAAATGATAAGTTCTAGTAAGTCATGGTTTTCCCAATTAAAATCACTTCCAGCTTCAGACCCCTTGCACTTTGGACCGAGTAATGTCATCGTTTTGTCTCCTCTCTCAGGATCCTCTCACTCTGCAAGAGACTTATACTGATTGTATACCATTATCTATAGAATGAAGCCTTGCCTTCCAAGCACGTGGGACCCCAATATTGTGTTTGCATCACCTCAGTAACTTGTACTCAAACGAGAAGCTCACCCTGGAACTCATCACAAAAATAAAAAAAAATGGTAACTGTGCTAGCATTGTCTACAGCACAGCGAGTCCAGACGTTATCATTAATTCGGGATAAGTAACATTCAATGTAATAATACAAATATAATAGAAGATTTGGTTAAAAATTCAGCTCCCGGAAGACCTTTTCCGGAATTAATTATTCCTTTTTTTCCGTCTAGACTAGAGATTTGTTCTACGAACATTATTGTCTTATTTAGTATTAACTAAAGTTACCGCGATAAACTTCAAACGGAGGAATTTTCACCAACCTTTAAAAAACCCATTCTTGTGAAAGCTAGCTGATCAACAATTAATAGATGGATAAAAAAATCGTTTTTTAGTAGCGTTATAGATACATCTTTGTTTTGTGCACATAGAGTAAAACATGCCATAAACTTCAGCAGCCAAAGGACTTTCAGTTGAACTCGTAAAGAAAACTGCAGTTGGGATTGGCAATTCTTTAGTTTTTAGTTGATTTTACAACATGAATTTTAGTTCTAACGACGACAATGCATTTGCAGACAGTGTTTTCAATGATTAAAATCAATCATAAATCCATACTAATATTATAAATGCGAATGTTTGGATGTGAGTTTGTGAATTTGTGAGTTTGTGAGGATGTTTGTTACTCAATCACGCAAAATCTACTGGACGGATTTCGATGAAATTTGGTACAGAGGTAGATAATGACCTGGAATAGCACATAGGCTACTTTTTATCCAGGAAAAAGCACTGTTCCCGTGGGAAATACACGCGGGCGAAGCCGCGGGCAAAAGCTAGTTGATTATATAAGTGTAATATTAAATTTTTGTTATAATATAAGAGAGAGAGAGTGTTGAATAGACTTTTGTTTCCGCAAAATTTGTGTTCTAAACATCTACTAAGTGAAAATAAATATCGAGAATGCAATGTCGATGTACAATTGATGGTTAAACAAACTTACCTGAAGTGAAGTTTGACCACAATTGTGCGAGACGTTGCATTCGAAGATATTTATAATAAATTCCCTCCCAACCCTAAGGCTTAGCCCCTATAAAAATAAATTTTACGAAAACCAAAACGTACTTTCCGACTCTAAAATGAATGACGCGCGGACGCGGCACCGAAACCCGACATAGATAACTAGGGGCGCTGGCGTCCGTTTTTGACTTTTGTTTTTAGCCTACTTTACTCCTAAAGTTGTGTTCGATGCCTGGTACATTGAAGAGTGGACTACTAAGTGAAAATAAATATCTTCGAATGCAACGTCTCGCACAATAGGGACTGTTTTTGAAAACCTATCTAAAATTGTTCTTTACGTTATCAGAAAACTAACGATATATATATTTTTGATTATTTTTCAGTATTTACATTTAAAATCAATGAAAAAGTTCAAAATAATCATTACCCTTAAAAAGCTCAATATGTTACAATGAGAACCCCGTAATTATGAGCACTCATCACTAAAAGCCGTTCTGTCTTACGTACACTAATATCACTTCCTTGTTTTCATAACAAGATTTTCAATAGAATGCGATGTAATTGAAATGTCAATGTGAGCAACAAAACTAATTAACAATGTAAGTTGCTAATGGCAATGGTGTAAAGGGTCCAGATATAGTCTCACAATTTTTCTAAAATAACGGGCACGACTTTTTACAGTGCGAAACGGAACATGGAATTTGACGCTGATTTGACTACCTAACTACGTCATTGAAAATGGCGGAGCGTTTTATATCACGTGGTCGAGAAATAAATGACTTTATAATTAGTTTATTAACATAATCATTGCTTCTTTTGACAATTAAAATTAACCAAAAATTAAAGAAGAAAAATATGTGTCTTTAAGGATACTTATAGAATTACCATCATATTTTTAATACTGTCAAATATTACCTATTGTAATAAACTTCACTTTGTAAGTTTGTTTAACCATCACCATCATTATATTCGAAAGCACCTTTGGGGACCTCTCAACGTATTATTAAAGTTCAGCTATTATAATAAAACAACAACATGACTATAATTTAGTAAAAGAATTACAATGTTGCCTGGCAGGGTTTGTATCTGCACCAATGGCTTGGCAATGGATGGCATGATTTCATATATATTATGGCTCGAACGGAACTTACTTTAAGGAAATTAAGCTCACCCACTTTAAATATGATTGCTACAAATTATCCTCTACCTAAGCAATCATGAGTCCAACTTTTATAGTCGCTAATCACTACTTTCAAAGTTGGTGACATGTATAGAGAATCTTGAGTTTTCAAAAAAATAAGGAGGGAGGGCATGCAGTCATGCGGGCTTTTTGCTCTTATAATCCAATGTTTGAATTTTAGTATTTTATTAGTATCTTTAAATTTGCCACCTGAACAGATTCGGACGTGACGTTAAAATGGGGGGACCAACCAACTTTGGGAATAAAAACTATTTCGAATAAAACAATAATTTCGGAAATCAGCCTCCACTATAGGCAGAGAAAATCGGCGAACATACACATAAAAAAAACATACATACATCGAAACATATAACCTTCTTCTTTATGCACACGAAGTCGGTTGAAAATGAGAACAAAAAGTTATTTAATAAATTTTTGTGCAACTATACTTCAGGTACCTACCATTTTAAGAAAGAAGAATTTCACCCAACAAAGTTTACCTTGCCATGAAAAGCAAGGTTAGATGAATATTCCTAGCTAAAGATATATTGGCATAATGTCGCCACATCCGGAACGACTTGGCACTAAAACCCAGAAACTTTCTCGCACTGAACAGCGATGGAGAGAAATACAAAACCACATTTTCAATACAATTCGACTTATCAGCATATAATATCAGCTGGTCTAGGTAAACGGAATTAATAAGAACATTTTTATGTTTTGTAAAAGAGTAATTTAGTTTAGACTAGTGTGACTCTATCCTCCTAGATTGCAACAGACTGACCACAGCACATGACAAATGACCATGTGTGTGATTATCTTTTAAAAAATTGAACCAATAGGATTTCAGAAATCCAGATCAAACCCAACGGTACAATATTTTTGAACTCCGGCCGCGCTGGCTTATATATATGGTTTGCAATATATTGGATGCGTTTGCGAAAACGCAGACTAGCCAATTTGCCTCTTTCTAATAAAAAAACCACACTTGCGTTGCACGCGCATAAATTACTACATATTTAAATATTCAATTATCACATTAACCACGTGTGTGTTCATTCATAAACATAACGCATACGACAATCAATCTTATGTTTGATACGTAGATTGTCTTTTTGATCTTCATTGCCAACCTTAATGAGAATGAAAGTTATGATGCGTGAATAGATTTTTAAGGTTTAATTTGCAAGTTAAGCATTGTCTATCAATCAAGCGATGAAACTGACGGACATAGAAATATCCGGTCTATTTGCATTGCAAGGTGAATTCCCGGATAAACATTATCATCGTTAAATTTTCGAACGTTAGTTGGATACAATTAAAAATGAATTGATTAAATTACAATGCACTAATAGTAGTATAAATCAAAGTCTGTGAGGAAGGATGAAGGGCCAATTATGTTTTAGATTTAGTTCCAAACATTTATTTAGCCTATGATGGCATACATATGAAAATAAATTTAAAACTATATAATAGTAGCTAATAATAAACTAAGTATAAATAAAATAAAGCGTGAAGAGGTAAAAAACAAACAAATGAAAAAACTTATTTTCGCATTTATAATATTAGTTGGGATGGGATTGAGATTAAAATGCATTACTGAATGTGGAGTATTATGTTGAAATATCGTCAAAGCACAAGATGTCATCAATTTTGAAAATTGGCAGCGTTCAATCTGTCTGTTTCCACCACTTACTAATTAGATGCCTTCTTGGGCCGAATGCTCAGAAGCAGTGTTTGGATGGCCGCCAAGTGGAACAGCCGAGACCTTGGCACATTGGCGCACTTACCTGGGTCAAGGTCAGGTCTAGCATCGGCTAGATGACGAATCAGGTTCGTATCATCGAACATCACTTGAAAATGTAAGAGAGGATGAAAAGATCGTCTAAATAAAACAGATTCCATAGTACTAGCTGCAGTATTCAAAGATAAATCAAAATAATAAATGGCGAAGAAAAACGTTTGATTTAATTTAGTGTTCATTTGTTTACTCAATCGGAATGCTGACTCCATGAAGAACTTGGCATGCGATGTGTACGCAAAAGGTTTTTCAGATTCCGGTGAACGATTGGAAAATTCAGTAGCCAATTTATTCTTTCTATTCGCTTTTTCAGAAAGATTCTGAGTGAATGAAAAAACAAGACCAGTGAAAGCCAGTTAGAAATATTTTCGAATGGATATAATAAGAGTACCTAGATCTAATCGAAAATCAGCGTTGTAAATATCGAAATTAATAGACACCCACGTCAACCCTCGTGGCCAGGCGCGTGTACCATTTATATATTTGTCCATTTGGCCCGTGTTAGCTACGGGTCACGTTCTATTACACGAACACGTGTCGAGGTGGTCTACCTAGAACACTCTCCCTGTGTACCATAATTCAACAAAATCCGTCCAGTAGTTATTCTCCACCAATTTTTGTACTATTACTAGGATTGCTCTGGTGTCACTCTAACGACGTTATATTAGGAGGTGTATGTGAGTAAAGTACCTACTGGTAAATATTTAGGACAACCAGAATTTTATTCGTATTCTAATCATCTAAAACTTTGTGCTCTTCGAAGTCTAGTTTAAATTAAAGCTAGGATCTGCTGCCGGCTGCCGGTATCTAAGTTAGTGCCACGTTTTAATATAGTTCGCCGTAACTTCAGAAGTTATTCAAAATTAATTGAATGAAATGAAACCAAATAAAATTCATGTTAGTAATGTAAAGAAACACAATTGTATAGACTATGCGGGCACAAACATAGAAAAAAAGAAAAAGAAAATAATATATACAGCCAACTAGAGAACCTCCTCTTTTTGGTTTTTGAAGTCGGTTGAAAAAGCGTAAGTTCAAATGAATATTGCATGTGTCCGACATTGAAGCTGACGCCAGTGAGTTTCTTTCATAAGACCAAAATCAAAAGTGTGGAAAAATGTTGTTTACAACAGAATTTAATCGGAAACTGTGGACGTCCGCAATCTCGACGGTAATTAAAAACTTGGCCTGGACGGCAGAAAGAAACTAAAACCAATATAACGCGGGAATGATAAAGCACAACGCGATTACTGCAACGAAACAATTTGAGACTAAATTAAAAAAAATAGCTTTAATTCAACCTAAATCGAGTCTGAATAATATAGTGGAATACTTACCGTTTTTACTAAAAGTCCATAAAACAAAATGGCAACCGAAACAAATAAACAACTCCCAATGTTTCATCATGGAAAGAAGGCACTAATCGAAGAACAAGGGGGAAACTTAGTTGCTCCAGATCCATATATCCGTTTCCTTACCTGAAACAAAACAAATACCAGCGTAAGTATAAATCAAAGTATAGTAGGATGTAAACAACGTATACCAAAACTGTTAGAGCTCCATGTCCATCTTTCTAATATCTATAATTGTTAACTTTATATTTCAAAGTATAAGGAACTTTCAACTTCTAACAAATTTTTTAAAAAGCAAATGAAATAACCATATGGGTTTCATGCCGATATTCCGTGTGGTGAAGGCAGCTAATTTGATTCCAAAGTTAAGGCAAGTTGAAATACTTCGTTTTAGGTTCAGGGGTCAAAACGAATAGTTGCTGAAATTGTTGAATCGATACTTTTGATAAATTAAGTACAACAATTACATAAACAACCATTTAAATTATTGAGTTCGATCAAAAGCTGCACTCTAAATGCAAATGAGGGTGAACATCCAACTTTGGGCAATTATCAAGAATCCATAAGGCTTTGCCGGATGACCCAGTGGCCCAGATATAGGTTAATCTGTACAGTGTCCGCTCAGTTCCACTACCATTACGTAGTACGACCTTAATAATGCTATAATTTCGCCACTATGCTAGTAGATTAGTTAATTAAATATATCTTTGGCGTAAATTGGAGGTTTATGAGGGATATAGATAGACCCAGAAAATACTACGGTCATCATCAACAGCACATCAATCTACCCAAATTCATTGCAAATCGCCTCCATTATCCATGCACGGTAACTTGACTGACATGCAGTTCACTGTAATATATGCGCGTACAAGTTATAGCCTGGTATGCCAGGTTAGTAGGAAAGTAGACGGCTTGAGTCTGCTTGCACGGATGCAACCAAATGCGTATTATGAGAGAGAAAGGATTAGATAAAGTAAAATAGCACATGTTGTTAGTTATTTAAATAATCCCCGTGGTTCGGATTCGTCCGTAATTTGAAATTAATTTAATTTTGACATTTAAATAAAAAATCAATCGCCTGCCATTCTATTATTACTAACTTTGCAAATACCCGACATACCGGTTCATATTGCACTTACTAAAACAGTTACTGTAATAGTGGAATAAACTGAATGTATATGAAATGCAATAAATTTATTTGAATCTAATTGTATTGAATCTATTAGCCTATTCATAAGAAGCCAGTTGCCAATTGACGTAGCACACTGACCTCGTGTAAAAAGAGACAATTCAGTGCGCTGGATTATCCTCAGACCTGTATAAGGAATGATATGTCCATTTAGAATTGAAGCTAGACGGGAAAGCTTTTCTAACCACACATATGACAGATTGAGATAAAATAGCAAAACTGCATGTAATTGATTGCTGTATGTGCCTGTAGTAATTTCTACTCGTATTATTATCATTTCAAATAGTTGTCCACAAATTTCAGT
>CM031577.1:2712929-2895300 GCA_018467065.1 Ephestia elutella
TTTGTCTGAAGGCATACTGAACATGCTGGCAAGGTCATATTGCCTTTTAAAAATTTGAATAGATTTTCCGATTTCATGGTTAGCCAGCGAATGAAAGGCCTTCAGTGACATACACTTACAACTAGAGATTATAGTATTTAGGATGATGCACCGGACTGACTAACAAAGTTATAAATCTTTCCAATTTTCTTCCATGTGATTCCATAATTTGAAGATAACGATAGTTCCTTTATATTGGGCTATAAAATGATCCCTTCTTATCATTATGTAGTTGATTTACGAGATAACTTTAATAGCAGGTCAATAGGTGGTGGGACACACCTTTCGCATCGATTTGTGGTTGCCCGCGATGATCGAAGCGGCCAAACCATAGAAGTAGGTAGGGCTGCGCGGCGGCAATAGAATAGGGGACCAGACAACTTTTTTTTTTGATGCTTCTTTAAAGTATCTCACAATAATAGAATCACCCATAAAATAATTACATCAATAACCAAAGTATTCCCAAGATATAGCAAAAAACAATTCACATTTTTAAGCGATGTTTAGACGATACCAAAACGCCGCTAGCTAAACTAAACTAAACGTGCGTGAAAATGAACTTTCCCAAAAAGTTTGAACTCTAATAAATGTTTGTCACGCACGATGCACAAAATGTGTTTAATTATATGCATTCTATTATAAAATTACATATTTTTAACAATTCTCATACCTTGTCCGGTCCCCTATTGGAACTATTTTTTGGTGTGTAGATGGTAAGAGCGGCTAGCTCGTTATTGTAGTTCTAGAAGGGGGCGCGCGCTTCCTACTTTTATTGGTCAAACCTTCACGTACTCCTAGGTAGCGCAGTAAATAGACGAGAATCAAATTACAAACGGTCCAGCAATTGTGAATTTTTTGAAATATTGTGTAGGATTATTGTGAGTATTCAAAATAAAAAGGGCACAATTGCCAAGTTTCCGCGCCCGTAGTAATCTTAAAAAAACTAAAAAAAAAACTTTCTTCAGATTTAGGCTCATATTTTCGTTTAGATGCATTTTTGCTAGGAAAGTGTTCTACAAAATCTTGTAGATAATTAAATTTCCTATTATTTACATTTTACATTTTGTATCTAGGACTGATAGTTACCGAGATATGTGCTCATAAAATTTTTTTTAAAAAATCTTCTTTTTCTGAAATTTTCATACTTTTCACTTCAGAACGCTGTAATCTAGTTATGGCATATTTTAGGAAAATAAGTATTGAAACAAAATTTGTAGGGAATTTAATTACCTACAAAACGCATTTGCATTTTTCTTAACCAACCCTGCAGAATGGGGAGTAAAACTCAATATTAAAACTACGGAATATTGCTTTTTTTGTTATAATATTTTATTTTCTGCTAACTGCGCCTCGGGTCTTCGCTCCCGTGGGAATTTCAGGATATAAAGTAACCTATGTACTATTTCTGGTATTTTTCTACTAGTATACCAAAGGACTTCGTTCAAAGTGTATGGGAGCTTGGCTTACTGCGGACAGTTCGTTCAATAAATAATAGTATTATCATTCACCATAATAAATGTCAAATAGATTTTCGGAATATATCTTGGAGTATGAATATCTGTAATTAAAATATACCATTAAGTAAGTATTGTTTGCGTTTCCGTTATTAAAATCAAAGATGTCGGCCTTCACGTCTGTTCTGGGATGCCATTATCTAAAATAATATCACATTTAAGTAGTATATTTTTTATTCTTTGATGAAAGATTGGATTAATTAAGTATTTTTTTAGCATACTATGTTAGTTTTATATTAAGTACATGCATATCATTTCATATTTATATTTTAGAATGAATTATTTATTTTAATTTTTACTTAAATACTTAATTCAATATTGCATTTTCTTTACCTGGTAACACTCGATTCTTGAGCGCGGCTTTATTTTGACGTTGACAAGCATCCAAGTGTCAATGTCGACCGAAGACAACATGTCAACGTCAAAATAAAGCCGCGCTGAAGAATCGAGTGTTACCAGGTAAAGAAAATGCAATATTGAATTACTTAAGTAAAAACAATGATATACTATATAAACAAGAGGCAGATATGTTATAGGCGCGCGCGCTGTGAAGACTCGAATACGACCCAATTGGAACGTCTTGTAATCAGTCTGCGCCCAGCGCCTCGTCGAGCGTACCGCGTCGTAAGTTCCTGTGTCCTTACCAAAATATATTAAAAATTCCATCGTGTGTGTTTCGAAAGTGTACCAATTATGATTCTAAAGTAAACAAAGTACAAGGGATCTCTTATCACATGTGTGTATGCAAAAATAGTTTGATTGTTTAGTATATTTCAATTATTTTTCCAAATAATCTAATCACTGACGCCATGTTCAGACAAAGAAAGAGAGATTCTAGTTTTGACGTGAGAGCGACAAGGATGCGTGCGCTGCGGACATAGATTAGTTAGTGCAGAATCGAATACTGATGGTGACTTCAATGCCTAAAATTAATGTTCAGTTGTTTTTTATTATTGTTCGTTATTATAATAGCTATCTAATGTGTGTAATGGACTAATTTAATAAACATTAAAATAGTTTCACTGAATTCGATTTTCTACTATTATAATACATTATACTGATAATTGAGGATTACTATTGTTTTTCTTTTTATCAATTAGGTTTCCGAGTTTTTTCCGACACTGAATTGTTAAATATTTCAATATATATGATTTACTTTTATAAGATGTTTTATTTCTTACCCATGTACTTTCTTTTCAAATAAGTGTCCTCTCTACAACAAAAAATGTTACTCTATGCATAAGAAACATTTGACGAGGAATCATTGAAAACTATTGCTATCTCTTTCATTCGCATGCTCTTTTGTATCTTTTGTCTTACTTATCAGTAAAACTTGTCGATGTGTGTAGTTTTGGATTGCTCGGAACAGACCTAAAACGCAAATTACTATGAACGTAACATATCTGTATTATAATATATCATTGAGTAAAAATTAAAATAAAGTCATAATTCTTCATTCAAAAATATAAATATGAAATGATATGAGTATACTTAATACATAAAACTAACATATTATGCTAAAAAATTACCTAATTAATCCAGTCTTTCATCAAAGAATAAAAAATAAACTCCTTAAATGTAATATTATTTTAGATAATGGCATCCCAGCACAGACGTAAAGGCCGACATCTTTGATTTTAATAACGGAAACGCAAAAAATACTTACTAAATTGTATATATTAATTATAGATATTCATACTCCAATATATATTAAGAAAATCTATTTGACATTAATTACATATGATGAATGATAATACTTTTATTTATTGCACGAACTGTCCGCAGTAAGCCGGCGATGAACAATGTCTTTTAATACAAATCCGTCCATAGTTCATTGAATAAAGACCAAAATAGAGCTAAGGGTAGGGTTTACTTACAAATGGTTCAATAGTTCTGAATTTTTGATATGTTATTTAGGATGGTTAGTAAGTGTTTAAAATACAAGAGGCACAATTTCTCCCCCCTTCCACGCCCACCATATGTTGGAAAAACAAAAAAAAATTGCCACTTTATTCAGATTTGCGCTTTCACCTTCGTTTAGATAGATGCATTTTAGCTACATTAGAGTTCTACACAATGTTGTAAAAATAAATTTCCTATAATGTACATTTTATATTTTGTTTCTAGGACTAATAGTTATGGAGATGTGCACTTTAAAAAAATCGCATTTTTGATCGCATTTGGAAATTTGTCAAACTTTTTACTTCAGAGCGCTGTAATTCATTTATGGCCTACTCTAGGAAAATATATACAGTCGAACCTCTATAAGTCGAACATCATGGGAGACGCCAAAAATTTCGAGTTATAGAGTTTTCAACTTATGGAGGATTTCGACTTAGGCGGATTTTGATTCGACATAAAGAGTTTGAGGTTTATTCTTATAAATTTTGAGTTAGAGGGGTAAAATAAATAAAAATTCAACTTGCAGAGGTGACAAACATATTTTTATTTATTATAAATCAACATTATTTCAAATCATTTTAAAATAAAAAATATGGCATTAAAAAAAGTCAGTAATTTTTTTTTTGCTTTTGATAATTTGGTTGTTCTCTATCTATAGCATTGTCTAATCTATAAAGAGCAGAAAATTCTTCTTCAGAGTTACTGGTCTGCTCTATAAAATTACGTAAGGTATTCAATGCGGTTCGCGCCTCTTTGATGGAAACCCATTGTACTAATTGATGTGTATTGCAGTAGAACCAAACTACATCTGACAGTATTTAAGTCGAAAACAAATGACTTGCTTAGCTAAATTTCAAAGGAAATCAAAATTGAACACCTGACACCAAGCAAGCAAACACGTGTTTACGTGAGTCATAAATTTATTATCGTATACTCCTAAAATGTTTTCTAAGAAACAATAGTGTACTCACATTGTCGGCAAGTTCTTAAAGTCGGTAACTTATTTTTGTTCTAACAATAAAGGTAATAAATTCCAAATGATCAAATTGTAAAGGTTGTAAAATAAAACGTTGCTATGTTCGAGATACAGAGGTCATATTTAATTTTTCGAGTTATAGAGTGAAAATATGTACCAAAATTGCTTGGAGGGACTCGGTGATTATTTCGACTAACAGAGGGTCAAGATTTCAAGTAATGGAGGTTTTGGTGTTTGAAGGGAAGGGAACAAAACATTTTTTCGAGATTTGGAGGTTTTTGACTTATCGAGGTTCGACTTAACGAGGTTCTACTGTATTGGAATAAAATTTCAAAGAAGAAGGAAGGAATTGAATCTACAAAACACATGTAATTTTTTTTAACCAACCCTACGGAGTAGGGGGTAAAAGTAAAAGTTAAAATATTACGTTTTTGCTATCATATTTTATTGTCTACTAGCTGCACCCGGGGGCTTTACTCCCATAGGAATATTGGGATAAAAAGTACCTTATGTGCTAGCCCTGATATTTTTCTACTAGCATACCAAATTTTATCGAAATCCGTCGAGTAGATTTATTATGATTGAGCAAGAAATATCACATCCAAAGTTTTTCATTTTAAAAACGGGTTTCTTTCCCAATCTTTATTGCTGATGAAGCAAATATTATCTAATATCTGTATTTGATAATGTCCACAGACACTTTTACAGTGTCCCGATCAGGAACCGGTTACTCACCTGCAATGAATCACACTATAAATGGGAAAGTTTGGATGTGATATTTGTTGCTCAATCACACAAAATCTACTAGACGGATTTTGATTAAATTTGGTATACTAGTAGAAAAATATCAGGACTAGCACATAAGGTACTTTATATCCCGATATTTTCATGGGAGCGAGGCTCAGTTAGTAAAAAGTAAAATATTATAGCAAAAAACAATTTCCGTTGTTTTATCATTTAGTTTTACTCTCCACCTTGCAGGGTTGGTTAAGAAATATGCAATTGCGTTTTGCAGGTAATTAAATTCCCTACGATGTTTGTTCCGCTACTTTTTCTCCTAGAATAGGTCATGACTGGATTACATCGTTCTAAATTAAAAAAGATTGACGAATGTTTGAAAAATAGATTTTTTTAAGGCAAAGGTTTTTTTTTCTCGGTAACTGTCAGTCCTAGAAACAAAATGTAAAATGTAAATAACGGCAAATTTAATTTTCTACTACATTGTGTAGAACACTTTTCTAGCGAAAATGCACTTAAAAGAAAATATAAGCGAAAAACCGAACAATGTGGTGATTTTTTTATTATTTTTCCTATTTGGCGGCGAGTGCAAAAGCTATTCAATTGTGCCATATTTATTTTAAATACTTACAACCATCCTAAACAAAAATATAAAAAAAAAATTGTTACTGGACCGCACGTAATTACCTCCTAGGGAAGGTTCGCTTTATTTACTGCGCTATAGGTAACTATAGGAAGTATAATGTTTGCGTCACAATCACAATCGTATCTCGACGACTTCCTTGCAAAGAATATACTAGTGTCAAGCAGTAGCAGACCACGGTGGGGCAATACGTTACGCCACAAATGATGGATGTGCGCACAGAGATGCTGTTACAGAAACAAGCAGATGAAGACGGCCCATTGTGGTTAGTCTTATGAAATTTATTAAGCATTCGTAATGGTAGTGTTTCCCTCATTGGAAGTATAACTGGGAAGCAGTTAAAATCTCATAAAAATTACTGTGTGATTATAAAAATCTATATATATATATAACTCAAAGGTGACGGACTGACTGATGACTGACTGACTGACATAGTGATCTATCAACGCACAGTCCAAACCACTGGACGGATCAGGCTGAAATTTGGCATGCAGGTAGATATTTTGACGTAGGCATCCGCTAAGAAAGGATTAACGCGAGCGAAGCCGCGGGCAAAAGCTAGTTAAATATATAGATAGATAGAGATTGTGCTAGCCACACAGTTTCTTATAGGAAGGAGGTATATAGTACAAGTAAATGACAGAAATTCTATCAATCCTTATAATCTACGATAAGCGATCTATTTGCGATAAGTCCGCCTTTGCGCTCATTTTTGTATTTACTTTTGTCTCTACTTTGTATGTTCTTTCTGTAAATGGTGCAATAAAGTGTTGATCTATCTATCTATCTATCTATCTATCTATCTACAGTCTAATCCGGGCGACCAGTTGGAATCTGATAATCTTGTGCCTAGCTTGCGGCAAGATTTACGAGAATCGATAATGTACAGTATCTACTTATTTAAATAGATTTTCCGAAATTGAAATCCGAAACAACTCTCTATAAACATAAACCAAAAAACCCAAACTAGTTTGCATTTTGATTACTGGTGTGGTCAAATATTGGATATTTATATGACCTGGATATTTTTTTTCTAATTGATCTACCATATTCCTTCTATCGTTTCGATTCGTCATAACTCTCTGGGACCCAATTCTGACGCAATAGTAAAAAGTTCGCGTTCGTAAAAAAATTCGAAATTAGAATTAATTTCGAAGGTAACACGTTTTGTGTATTCTCAGAACTTCACAATCGATATATTTCGATCGAACATCACTCGAACGCAACGAGTGGTACTGACCAATCGAAATAACTTTGTATTCGAACTTCAGTTGACAAAATGAGTTTGTTTAAGGTTATGTGGGATAAGTTTGGTTTGATTTTGACGATTTTTTTGTTGAAGTTGTGAAATCATTTGATGAAAATGAACGAAGAAGAGGTTAAAGTCGCCTTCTTCAGGAATTTGATTGACGAAGATCCTTATCCACCTCTTCTTTGCTTCGTTTTTTATAGCCGAAGAAGTTAACTTCCCACTTTTTAACTTGGGGTTTCCACCATGGATTAATTGGAGGTTTTTATCTTAAACGACCAAACTTCGATCACTGACATTGACACAAGACAACTTTTTAATGCGTTCCATTTTTTTCAAAACAACTTATGAAATATTCCAAATTCTACTATTTTAAACCGCTATTAATTAAATAATATTTTTTTAAGTTTAAAAAATAATCTTACGAGGTTCGTAAATTTCTGGATTTTGTGAAAATCACCAATTATTAGGACAAAATTACAAGCGTTTTCCAAGCGTTTTTAAAAACGACGTAATGAAACGTGATAAATTGTCTATGGTACGTCCCATTTGACAGTTCGAGTGGTAATTGTTCTATCGTGCCCCAGAATACGAAATATAGGAAACGTTCGAACTTTATAGTAGAAACGACATCTTCGAATAGAAATTACCACACTGAAAAAGTTCTATTACTTGAGAATCGGTCCCAGTGTAACTGAACAAAAGTTCACTTCAGAGTCTTAGGACTTATCAGTTAAAGAAACGACAGAAGAATACAAATCGTATTCACGGCAAGTTATAAGTGGCATTTTAATTTGCAGTGTTGCCATTTGTATAAAATACCTTTACAAATGCTCTGTAAAGTTCACGCATTCCTTCGTTTGGCGTTGTGCCACGCCGCGCCGCGCGGGGACTAGGAATTTTCATATAATCGGGTTGTATGCGATGTTGTATGTTTATTTGTATTGTATAGTATCTGCGACAGTTATTATTCTGTTATGATGGTGTTTCCTTGATGTCATTTAATAAGTCTCATCGTGAGATCATAACAGCAAACAGGTCTATCAGCTTTTAGCAGTATCACTGTGCTGTCATTATAATATTTCTAATCGATTAGCCTTTTTATACTTTTAGAGTCTGCATCATTCCGTGGGAGAGGTCTGCCTTACAGCTGCTTTAGAACTCCACGACCACTAATCCACTAAGAAGCTAAATGTGTTTTGTAAGATTGTATGCCTGTCATGTCGAAATTTCAACATCAGTCATAAAATGAGGCTTTGCCTTATTAATTTCTGACCGTGTTGTGGCTAATGTAATTTCATTTTCTCCAATCTGTACGTCTCCACGGGACAAGTCTAATTTCATTTTTATTTAATTTAATTACTTCTTAATTCGTTACCTTGAGTTGTCCCTTTTTGAGATGTCGAATTACCTAATTAATATTTCGTGGGCGTATTATACGCATTCGCAAATATACGAGTAGCTGCTGTATAAGTTAAAGCTGCACCCGCACCAAATTTCATTAAAATCCGCCCAGTGGTTGAGGCGTGATCTACTTATAGAACAAATTATAGCATTATAATCCTAACTAATATTATAAATGCGAGAGTGAGTTTGTTTGTTTATTTGTTTGTTTGTTACCTCTTCACGCTTTATCTACTGAACCAATCTTCCTGAAACGCATACACATAGCTGGAAGTACGGAGAAGGAAGGAAGTACCTTTCATCCCGGGAAAAAGCACTGTTCCCGTGGGAAATTCACGCGGGCGAAGCCGCGAGCAAAAGCTAGTATTGACATAAATTGTAAAATCACGACATAATTACATAAATATTTTTTTATAGATTATGTTTGTATAGAAAAAATGTTGGTAGCAGTACAAAGTTGTAGTCATTCTTACTCAAACATGCAATTTTAGTTCATTAGTATATTTGTTTGGCATGCAAATGTTTGTATTTAAATTCGTGGATGCGCCAAGTTCCGTATTCACCGCAGTAGAAAAGTTGAACAAACCCACAGAATTTAATATAACGTTTAAAAGTGGCGTAGAGGGATAGAATGCAACTTTGCATAATGTTTTAATATTTTGTTCTATGAATATAATTTACAGGTTCATTGTATTTAAAAATAAACTTTCTTTTCACAGAATTTTTATTTTAGATTTTTTTGTTTTATTTCATTTTGTCATCATGGTGGCTAAACATCTTTTTTAATGCAATTAAGTATTCATAAATTAAAGTATAATGAATGTACTGTTATATGTAATGTTAACGAGAAATTTCTTATTGTCGGATTTTATTATACCTATAACGTTATGTTTATTCACTCATGCGCACATATTTCCGAGTTTTTTCACTGCAATAACTAATGAAATATGGGTGGTGTGGTTCCGCAGTTTCGCATCCCTAATCAATACATCAAATCTAGGTTGGGTATTAAGGTACTTACTTAATATTAACAATTTTTAATTAGTTTTATTTCAGAGAGGGATAGATATAAGTTTAAATATACAGAAGTAGATAAAAAGATTCCATTTCAGGTTTTACGCGACTACAACGCAAAGGAAAGTTATGTGATTAAAGGACTTTGTTCAAAGTGTATGGGGGCTTGGCTTACTGTGGACAGTTCGTTCAATAAATAATAGTATTATCATTCATCATAATTAATGTCAAATAGATTTTCTGAATATATTTTGGAGTATGAATATCTATAATTAAAATATACCATTTAGTAAGTATTTTTTGCGTTTCCGATACTCAAATCAAAGATTTCGGCTTTTACGTGTGTTCTGGGATGCCATTATCTAAAATAATATTACATTTAAGTAGTATATTGTTTATTCTTTGATGAAAGATTGGATTAATTAGGTATTTTTTTACCAAAATACATTAGTTTTATTTATTAAGTACACTCATATCACTTCATATTTATATTTTAGAATGAAGAATTATGTATTATTTTAATTTTTACTTAAATAATTCAATATTGGTAACACTCGATTCTTGGGCGCGGGGCGGGTTGACAGATGTTGACAAGTATCCAAGTGTCAATGTCGACCGACGACAACCGGTCAACGTCAAAATCAAGCTACGCTGAAGAATCGAGTGTTACCAGGTAAAGAAAACGCAATATTGAATTATTTCAGTAAAAATTAAAATACATACATAATTCTTCATTAAAAAATATAAATATGAAATGATATGAGTGTACTTAATACATAAAACTAATCTATTATGCTAAAAAAATACCTAATTAATCCAATCTTTCATCAAAGAATAAGAATATACTACTTAAATGTAATATTATTTTAGATAATGGCATCCCAGAACACATGTGAAGGCCGACATCTTTGATTTGAGTATCGGAAACGCAAAAAATACTTACTAAATGGTATATTTTAATTATAGATATTCATACTCCAATATATATTCAGAAAATCTATTTGACATTAATTATGATGAATGATAATACTATTATTTATTGAACAAACTGTCCGCAGTAAGCCGGTGATGAACAATGTCTTTTCTATTTCAGGTATATTACTGCCTATTTTCGACACTTTTCAATTAACGATACTTTGGGATTTCGAGATTATAATCTTCCTACAGAGATCGACCATAGAAAGACTATTGCGACTTTTCAACTTTCCGTGTATTATGTGTTGTGTGTGCGGCAGTGTTGCCAGATGACTATCTAGTTTCCCTCCAAGATTTCAATGAAATCCCGCAAGTATCCCTAAAATGTATGAAGACGATTAAAATTTTCCCTAAAACTATTTTTTCCTCCCAAAATGATACTATTTGTATGAAACAAAAATTTATCAATCCCCCCATCAACTACCAAATTTAGAGGGAGGAACCCATCTGGCAACACTGTGCGGTGAGTGGAAGGCAACTGCGACTGCAACGTCTACAGAGTACAGAGCGCTGCAACTGCAATGCGGAACAACTTTGCACATCATTCATTATTTGTCCCTGTTTACTGTTTCTTTGCATGGTCCTAGTTACCAGTTATTTCGCCTGTTGGTGCCTGGTGGCTTTTCTTTGTCGCCATATTGCTTCGGTGTCAACTTTGTCCTACTTTAAAGTTGGGAATTAACAAGTTGTTCTTAGTGTTCATTATTTCTTGGAGTTTTTAATTAAAATTATTACATATGCATAGGCTGATTTTGCATATCGTTGGGGGGCTACAAGACATGCAACATATTTAATTTTTTCATGCTTCATTCCTATCATAGATTTAACTTGTGACTGCTTAGATAAATTTAGATAATGTTTTCTTAACTATGATGGACCTTTCTCTACCTCTAACATAGTGAACTGAACATGTTGTACTATTTCTGCATGATGTAAAAGATATTCAAACGTATGAATAGCCTTGCAAAGTTGTAAATCATATTACATGGCTGTGAAAAGAAATAATATTTCCTAAACCGGACGTGTTTGGAGAAGCGAAGGCATAAATAACAGCCCTGAATCCTTCTCTTCTCCAAACACGTCCCGTTCGACGAATTTAAAACATAAATAACGGACCCCTTACAAAAACACTGAGGAGTACTGTACCTACGAAGCCATGTTCCCCTCACCTCAGACATTTAAAAAATGAGCAAGCATCTGATGTATATAATAGAAAAACCAAGAAAAACAAAGAATGGGAAAGAAAAATTATGATCATAAATAGTTTTTCTGTTAGTTCTTATGAAATTAATAACTAATTAAATATTAGTTTAGTATCTCAATATTAGTAGGTATGCAAAATTAAAAATGTAGTTTGTAGATGTTTTAAAATACATATGGAGTTCGCAAGAATTAGTTCACGCACAAACAAGGCCAAGTTGCTTTGAAGCCTTTGGTATAACGATGCTTTTCCCTATTACTGCAATATATAAAATGTCAAATCAAAAAAGGTAAAAATAATTCTTGCGACCCTGCCAGGATTCGAACCTGGAATCTTCTGATCCGTAGTCAGACGCGTTATCCGTTGCGCCACAGGGCCAGTTGATGTATCTGTGAAAACAACTTACATAACCTATTTCGTAAGTTGTTTATTTGTCAAGGCCGTTTGCATCTACGCGATGAGCTAAAATAAAATTCTATAAGACAAAGCGACCCTCTTGAAAATGCAAACGGAGCGGTAAGTTTGGGTACATTACCCGCTCGCTGGGGACACTCAGACATCCGCTTGGTCTTGCGGGCGGCCATATTTCATTTTTCCCGCCATCCGGGGAGCTATCCGCCATTTTTATTCTTGCATAGCACAACGTGCGCCAAAAATAATATTTCTCAAGTTTCCAACTGTATTTTCCCTATTTTCTGTTTTCAATGAACTTGTTGAATATGAATTGATTGGGTAGGGACTGTGGTTGGTGCGTTGGCAATGATGCGCTAAATGCGTTTTATGGTGTCTTGTCTAAAATATACCGCCGCTTATGTCATACATAGTCGTTAATGTGACAATAACGTCTAAACTGTTTGTTCCAGATTAATCTACGGCTTATCCTGGTGTCTGGCAAGACTAAGGAGTTCGTGTTCAACCCGATAGACTCGGCGGGCGACATAGCTATACACGTCTACGACAATTGGCCGGAAGGTAAGCTGCTTAGGTCCAGTTCAGGTCCTCAAATAAAAAAATAAGTAAAAAGTTTCATAATGTTCTTTTCTTTCATTGCCCCTTTCACAGAATGTCCCAGGACATTCTGAGAAAAAAGGACTCATCGAGAAAGGACAATTTGAGAAAAAAGAGGTGTCTGTTGCATCAAAGTTCCCAACAAAAGGGGCAGATTTTGATGCTGTTTGTTCTACGAGTATTAAAGTTTTAATGTCAATATGATCGAGATGATCGTTAACAATATTGATCACTAAACATACATTTCTATTAAAATTACAAATGTGAAATAACCCAAGGCCATTCGCTGCACGTGAATTCCATGTAATTCTGAGCTCCCTATTGCCCTAATTTCAATGCGCGACGCAACAGGAAAGTCAGAAAAATAAATTCCATATCAAATGGCGTTGTATGCAAAGTTTCCTCGCAAAAGAATGTGAGACACATAATATTTAGAGGCGAATAGGCCCCGGAATGCCAGAGTTCCAGTGCCGACGCGAGCGAGAGTGGGGAAATGTTATCTTAAGAACATGTAAATGAGAATATTGTAATGTACATACAAGTTGTAAAAGCCAGCGAAATACGTCGTTTGTTAGTTTGTACACAATTTCTACAACTGTGGTAATGTATTTTGAGGATAATTATGAATTCTGAAAATAAAGTGTGCGGTGTAGGTAAAATGAATTGCTATAAATTGTTGCGAGACAACAACATTAGTATAAAGTGTACATACTTTCATATTCATAGTATCCCTATACCCTTTAGTAAAATAAAAATAAATGATACTTACATTTTCGTCCGACTGTCAGTGCACACAAACGACTGGAAGAAATCCTTTTCTGGGATAAGTCCGCCATTGTAAACCTCGATCTTTTATATATTTATGTGCATGTGCAATAACAAACAGAGTTTACAAACTACAACGACTTCCAGCTTTCATTCCGTACGGATAAACAAAAGATTTCCCAACAGTAATGGAAGCAATCAACATTCCATCTACGGCTGAATTAGTCGCGCTATGTGCAACATGTCACGACTGGCCGGGACAGCCCCTCCCGGGGGACTCTCCCCTGAGGAGTTAGAACCCCAGGGGATTGGATCTGCGTTTGTTACAAGTCACGTTGTCGGACGCATTCGCGATGGAAATGACACGGTGATTGTTGACCGCTCAAAGATGATTATGTAGCACTTGCACACGTGAATTTCCCACGGGAACCGTGCCTTTTCCCGGAATGAAAGGTACCCTATGTCCTTCTCCGTACTTCTTACTATGTGTATGCGAAATTTCAGGAAGATTGGTTCAGTAGATAAAGCGTGAAGAGGTAACAAACAAAAAAAAAACAAATAAACAGACTCACTTTCACATTTATAATATTAATTAGGATAATTAGGATAAGGATAGGATGTGTCTAATTTAAATACTTTAAAACGAAAGTAAATATGTTTGTTTGATACAAAGTAGAAATTGATTGGAGGCAACAGCTGAACACAATAATAAGTCCTTCCACAATAATAAGTTATTGTGGATGGAAGGAAGTCTTTCGTCTCATATTATATCGTCGCGTCGTCGTCGGTACAAGCTAGACTCAGTCAAATTTGTGCAGTCAGTGTGTTGTTATGGCTTTCCTTCCTGGTTAAGCTTTTTTTAGTTAAACACAGGGATTTTTAAGCTAGATTGCGAAAGTTCGTGAAAAGCCTGTACGTATAAAGGTACCATTACATACCATACCTATTTTCATTTTAAAAATTTACATTTACTGTTTCACCGATTGTTTTAGTTAGTGGTTTTGATTACCGTTTTTGATTCAACAGTCATAACCATTCAGGTATCTATAAGGTTATGTTAGCACCTCATCTCAAACACATAATTATGAACAATGTCAGATACCTACCTAATTGTATCTGGAATGGGTCAAGGTAACTAGCACAAGAATTCCAAAGGCCCATTTATTTATACTATATCTAAGCGTTTGTTTACGGAGTCACCGATAATTATGATCGAAAATACTTCTTCAGCTAAGCAGCACTATGCGATTTTAGGATACTGCTTCCACTTCTCTTTTCCCATATTTTGTAAATGCAGCGTAAAATGCAAGATTTATAATACTACGAACGAATGTTACTGGTATTACTTTGAATGTTTAATCATTTTCTATTCCGAACCAATACCACTCTTTAAATTATTATTTAATTTTGTAATGTCCAAACGAATTTGGTACAGTCAGCTCAGTCATCAAATTGTTTATTTTGATCTATCAGATTTTTTTTTTTCAAATAAAAATGTTGTAATTACATACAAAGCATTTTTACTATCTGTACCTTTGAACTTGTTTTGGTATTGGTTTAAAGAGTGGTATCCGTATGGAATAGGAAATAATCAAAAATTCAAAGTAATACCAGTGGAAGTGGTCGTTCGTAATATTGGATTGGAATAAATCAAATGCAATGCTTTTCTATTCTCATGGCTTTGGATAAAAAACTCTTTGAAGTCCTAGAAAAATAATAAACCTAAAATAAATCTTGGAATTAAACTGAATGGCTGAACCGCTGAACACTACGAGTTTTCGACGCAAGTTTATTGGCGTCGTACATTTACCAGTCACATAGATAGTGCTGCCGCGTAGCGGACAACGCCTGATTTACTAGTTTGCAGTGCAAGCTCGCCACCACCGGTCACTACAATTTTACTTCTGCAGTATCCATAGGTCTTATGTAACAGTTATAAAGCTCGGTTTATAGGAGAAACTGTATTTGATTTGGATACGTAGTGAGCCGGATCACGCAATACACTCGCTCACAAATCTTGTGATAGCCACTGATATACCACTACGAGTTAAATTATTGCTTGGGATTAAACTTGAATTTAGTTAGCGGAACCATTTTGTGCCGTTTTGATAAGATTAACTTTAGTTGTTCGATACAGATAATAATTTCATCGTGTAAAATTAAATTATAGGTACTGTTTAATGATAACAATATAATTTTATATATAAAAAGTACAAATAATTTATTTCTCGATAATAAATCTAGAGATATGTGGAATCATTTTAATATAGTTCGACTAGTAGCGCCATCTATACGTGAACTTAAAAAACCGAGGGCGAGTATACGTTTACTACTACATAAGTCCGATTGTAGTACAACGTGACTCTTCGCAGTGTGCGTGACGCATCGTGCTGTCGATACAAATCTACATTTACGACAGCATGGTCATGAGCCTCCATAGCTCAGGGGTTAGAGCACTGGTCTTGTAAACCAGGGGTCGAGAGTTCAAATCTCTCTGGGGGCAATGATTTGAAATCATTTTTGTTTTATTTATATTTTTTTATTTTAATTTCTTTTTTGATAATATTTAAGTAACTTTTTTAACTTATGCAGTCCAACTTAAGTTAAAATTTGCCGTGACAGTTTTGTAGTTTTTGTTCGATGTATTTTTTTTTATTTGGTCCACTGAACTGATTTGTGTAACAAACACACTTAAAAAAACATAAAAATAAACAGGTAAAGTGTCAAATCTTCTTGTTGCGAACACAACATGCGCACAAAAAGAATTACGTAATTCTTTGAAGAATTTGAAGGACTTCGAGTCAATCTAGATTTTCGTCTTGACACTTTACAGTGATTTTACTACGTAATTTAAAAAAAACATCAAATATTAATTGTAAATTTCGACGTGATTTCAGCGGACTGGGCGAGCGAATGCGTCTCCCGCGCAGAGATCCTGCGGCTCATCTACCAGGGCCGCTTCCTGCACAGTTCGGTGACCCTGGGCGCGCTGGGGCTGCCCCTGGGCCGCACCACAGTCATGCATCTCGTGCCCCGCGAACATCTCCCAGAGCCCAACTCCCATGGTATGTTGACTGCATCCTAAAACCGTGACAGATTAATTCCCAGGAGCGGAGCCCAGTTAGTTAATAGTAAAAAAAATTGTCAAGTTGTCACTGACAATTATAGCACACTTTTTTGAGTTCATTGCAATTTTTTTTTTATTTCTGATGAATTCTGTGCCCAGGAAACAATTTTTATATACCTACTTTTTGTAATAAAAAAAGAATATAAAAATTGGTTGGAGTTGTCACTGATAATTCTAGCATACTTTTTTTTAGTTGATTGCAATTTTCTTTTTTTATTCCTGATGCACTCTACGCCCGGGAAATAATTTTTATATACTTTTTTGTAGTAAAAACATATATATAAGAATTGGCTGGAGTTGTCACTGACGATTCTAGCACACTTTTTTTAGTTCATTGCAGTTTTCTTTTTGACGAACTGCGCCCGGGAAACGCTCCCGTGGGAATTTCAGGAATCTAGATAGCATATGAATCTAACATATATAATAGCGTGGCAAGTGTCTCGTAAGGAATATTTGTGTTATATCAAAAAGTTGCAGTAGAAACCACAACGCTGGCCTTCCCCAATATTTTTTCTAAATAGTTATTTTTTCTCTCACTTACCATCGTTCCAGCTAATCCGTTCAGTTTATTTCCTTGCAGAGGTACGATGGACGTAACATGCTATCCTCTATTTATGATTTCCCATTCTTCCCACTCCCAATTGTAAGTTTTTTCGCTTTCCACAAAACTTTTGATTTGATTCAGTTTGTTTATGTAGTCTACTTACAACTGGTAAATTATATTAAGTATTTATTATTAATAACTTTATGTCCAGTGGTACTTAATCATATGATCTAAAGAGCTTAAAGCATCAAGCGATTTTTTTATTATATTATATATGTATATAAGTAAATGTATGCCAATATAGTTTCATTATATTCATAGTCATGTCATGAAGCTTTTATGCACATAAAATTTTTAATATTTTAATGATGGTAAAATAAATATTAGGTATAATATATATAGGTATATTAGGTATATTTCAGTTCCATTCGTTCTTGTCTTAGGTGCTAATCTCCGCTCCGTATTATTAGAAGTAGTTGACCTTTTAGCTATTCATAACAACCCGAGAATGAACTTGCTTTTGTTTTCTTGATTTATTATTCCATTACCATTAGAATAGCAAACGTTTTGTATACTTATAATTAATTTATTACAAGGCTCATTTCTTGAACTTTAGTAAGTTTGCTTAGACTTACAACTTTCCAGAAAACTAAGTGCTGAAAACAATGAAAAATTAAATATTTTTACTAACTAGTTTAATTTGCAATGAATGATGGTCCAAAATTGAGTTTAAATTGTTCAGTTTGTCTAATACATACTTAACAATCAGTTAGATAATAACAATTTGGGCAGCGGTATTATTCAATATGAAATTGTCAAATAATTTCACAACTTGCGGAGTAGAAACTAGATAAGTACGTACAATTACTAGTTATTAGTTACGTCACCCTCTAATGTATTGTTTGTTTCGTTTTCAGATCAACGACAAAAAAGTAAAGGCGGTTCCAGCAGTTGTTGTTCAGCGTCGTGCTGCATATTGTAATGCCACAGCGGGCGCGGGCGGGGGCGGGGCGGTCGGGGGACGCGGGACTCAATGTGTTCAGTGATGTAGACGCGCGAGCGAGTCAACACTCCTTGCGATGTTTTTAAACAGGCGAGAGCGCGACAGATAGACAAACGCATCTAAATAATTATCGTCAATTCATCATCATCCATCATGCACAAAATTGTATATTTCGAATTTTCGACTATAACGCACAGAGACAGCGTCGTTTAAAAATATCGCAAGTGCATGTCGCTGTTTCATTTCCAAATTCAGGATAGCTTAAGCGATTGTATAACTCACCGCGTAAATTAACTTAGATATCGTGCTGCCGAACTTTTAGTTAGTATGGTCCATTCATCCATAATTGTCCTGTTATGTAAACAATCTTCACAGTACTTTTTGTTGAATTTTGTTGAAAATAAATCAAATATTAGTTAAACCTAAACATTTATTAACCACGAAAGTAATTTCCTATAAAGTCTATTTTAATTTGTTGTAAAATCATAAAAAGACATGGTAAGATTGTTTACATGATAGGACAATTATGAATAAATGGACTTCAAGTGAGTCTGAGTGGTTGCGGGGCAAGACTATGAATACGGTCGAAGCAACGTTCGTCTGCCCCGTCTGCCGATACAAACCTGTAGTATTATAATTTAGGCCATCATATGAATTTATATAACGTTACTATGGAGATATTTATAAAAAAATAAAATGACAAATTAAGTAGTAAAATTAACGGAGTGTAAAAATTACTCTCATTTGCTGTAAATAGTATTTTATAATTCATTAAGGAGACGATTTCGGGACTATTAATTTGTGATAAGTTCTTGCAATAAATTGGATTTTTTTTAAGTATATATAATTATTTAAAATGCTATTTACTGCGCTAGTTTTAGCTCGTAACCGAATCTGATGAAATTCATGCATAATAATTGGTAATTCACCAACACGGCGACTGTACAGTAGCTGAGATGGACAAATTTTAGTATTTCTCAATGGCTTTGTATTGTAAATTGAGCTTAGTCTGCTGGGAAACCTTAGTACCTATGCGCTTAACTTGGCAATGAATGTGTATACCAACCGCCAAATAAGGTGTCGATACATAAACATACATCTAACAGTAGCTCGTTCACGTGTGTTTGGTGTGCTTTTAAAAAAAAAATGCATTTTTTACTCGATTATACATATATAATCGAGTAACAAATGCAATTTTTTGAAAAAGTACACCAAACATTTTATAACGTATGAAGGAAATACCTATTTATTAGTTTCAAACCATGTTCACCGATTAGCTGAAGATCGCGAGAATACACGACATTGTTGCGCAAGCACATATGTTGATTATTGACATGTTATTTGGCCGAGCTGTAGATTTGCAGGCAGCGCTTGCCTGCCTCCGACTTTCAGACGAGTTCAGCGTTACCAGAACCCAACTTTTTGTAAATATATTAGAGCTCTTTATATTTTATAGTTTACATCACACATTATATAGTTATTCTTTATTTGGCATTTTATATCTTAGCTATAAAATATTTTTGTTTTAATTGGCTTAAGATATTGTTTTAAATATTATTTGGCTTGGCCTTTTGGTTGTAAGTTTGCTGTTAGGAAATCCTCAGTAATTTGTAAGCCAGTTAGAAGTAAACAGCCGTTTTGTTGACGCGAACATTTTGTGATATAGTACAAATAAATTACACATTGGAGCTGTTGGCTTGATGTAACAGTGAAACAGTATTAGTTTGCGAGGCGAGGGTCGACTGTCTTGCCATTCACTCACTGGAACTGTTGGGAACGAATGAATGAACAACTAGGAGGGACTTTGCTATCGAGTGTAATTTCTAATAGCTCAATTTATTCTTGCTTTTATATATATTATTAACGAAAATAACTGTCACTTTTTACCAGATTGCGCGACGCGAAGGGCGTAGGAGGGTAATGTATTTATTATATGTCGAAACCAATATAATTCCAAATTTTGGCATAGGTAGAGATGTACCTAACCTCAGAGTCGGCCATAGAAAACTTTTTTTGTAGTTTAAGTATCTAACATATAAACAAAACTAAACAACCACTGTTGAATGGATTTTTCAAGTTTGTTACTTTGGTTTTAGTCTGGAGAGCTGTCTTATTGATATTTTGTATTATTTTACTTATTTTATATAAATTAACTTTCTCGGCGTGATAGAGGGTCCCTTCACTGTTGCATATCGACGACCGACGCCGTATGAATGATACATTTGGTTGCTCTGTTTAGTTGCTGTATGTATGTATTTTGTTAAGTTGTGTAAAATACCTAGTTTATAAATAAATGATACAAATTTATTTGCACGTTTTATTTTTCATTTCGCTTATTCTGCATCCCACTTTATATTCACTTGCATTTGCTTGGATCTCTTAGGAATAATCTGCTTTTTTTTTACTAAATACTTACGACTATTTAGTCTTTCTTAAACTTTCGCGTTTTTAAGACTTTAACTATGATATTAACGGGACTTAGCTTGAACCTTATTTTATTTATTTGTAGCGGCTGACGTTTCGGGAGTCTGCAATGATGCCGAAACGTCAGTCGCTAAAAATAAATAAAATAAAATTTGTGCCCTCCCGTAGTTATGTATTTAGTTTTTTTTTTCATGGAGGCAAATCTAGAATAAATCTCAATTTTGTAAATATAGATGTTGCTTCGAAAAATCGATTGGAGTATCGTAATTCGTAAATCTAGCAGCTTTTGTAAACTTCTCAAGTATGTATAGTCTGATAACGTAGGTACGTTCGTTTAAGGTGATATCGTAGGCCAGATAGTTCGATGTCTTCACTGTATTTTAATATTTCTATAGAATAGATCTTTAACCGAACAAATAAAGTGTTCTCCACACTATGAAATAACACGGCGCGGCTACCATTTTGAATATTGGATTATTTTCAGCGATAATACTAGTATTAACCTGGAGCAATAAGATTAGCCTTGGACTAAAGTGGTCTTTAAAACAAAAGGATAAATAGGTAGTTATATAGACCACTTTAATTCTAGGCAACTCTTGTACCTAGAGCAGATGAAAAATCGGACAATGATCTAGAATAACTTATCTCTGTAGATCTGTAGTTAATAAATCCCCAAACTATGGCACATTTAATGTCCTGCCCAGCGTGCCCTTACTGTACGCTAAAAGACCTGTATGACGCAACAGATAATGCTGTATCTGTGGCGTCATATTGGTCATCACAAATTTGACCCGCCGAGTCGACACGCTAAGAAGAAGTTAATAAATGCAGAAGGTCGATCCCGGAACAATGACAATTTACCAAATGAAGCAATGATTCGGGACATTGTACGTTTTCCTGCTTGCTCTAGAAATAACTCATGTTTTTGCAAATTTTATCTATCTTTACGAAAGTGACTTGATTTAGCATTCTAAATAGCTTTTGGAAGGGATATACAGTTTACGCACAAAAATTACCTAAGATTAGACTTTAGGATATTTGAGCAGGACTTGTTACGGGTATCAAATTTTCATATAAAGTACCTCATGGAGAATTTGGTACCGAAAACCAGCCTTGCATTGGAGTCGAGTTTAAAAGTGTTAAAACTCAGTGAAATGAAAGTAGGTACTTTACAGTCGAGAAGAGGTATAATCCTGCTGTCAACACATGAATGGATACATCGAACTATATTTCAATTGTTTTGTAATACGTAAAAATATCAGTAGTTTTATTTTATTTATTTTCAAAATACAGGTTGAATTTTAAATCATTGCCATCCTTTCTACTAGTAAAAGTACTCATGATTGTGAACAAATTTTTGTATGAGACAGACTCAATCCGACAGAAAAAAAATCAGCTATTCCATTCATTTTGGGCGAGTAGGTATTGTAACAGCTGATTTTTTTTTCGGTCGGATTCAGTCGGTCCCATACAAAAGTGAGTAAATCAAAAAAAAAAACATGAGTATTTTCACTATAGGGTGCCAATGATTTAAAAGTCATTTTGTATATTTTTGTGTTAGATCGTCTTTGAGATGACTACTGGTCTAGGGGTATAAACTTAACTGTTCAAATGGTAGACCCGCCGTGGTCTGGCTACTGGAGGCCATAACGAAATGTAAATATTCGAGTCTTTAATTTAGACAAAATAATAGTCTTAATTAGCTTTGAAGTGGATAACTTTATGACCGATGAGTGTTCTAATAAAAAAAATAAACTTATTATTTCTATGTATATACCTTATGTCAGAGTAATTATCTGTAATTTTTTTGGCTCTCTGTCATAGATTTTGAAATTATTAAAATAAATGTTTAAAATCTAGTCACAAATGTCTATGCAAGAAATATCTGGAACATATATGATTACAAATGGCTTAACTACCATATAAATTTACTTTTAAAGATAGTATATCTTAAATGCTTTAAATATTTTCCTGCAATAAACTACCAGCAACTGCCAATTCTTCATAAGCTGCCACTGTCTATCTTGATAATAGACGTTAGATAAAAAAAGGTAAAGGCACAAAACATTTTTTTGGTCCTAGTAGTTATAGTAGCAGGAAATATTAATTCAGGAGAGCGGTTAATAAAATATTATTTTGATCTAAATTTTTTTTTTTTTGTTGCTAACGGTACTAGATGATAAAAATCATGATATTGATTTCAATACGCTGCATCGAATTCGCAAATTTTTGCTGAACGCGATTATTAAGATCTTCAGTAAAAATCTAAGCTTTTTGGTCTAATGATAGCATAGTGAGCACACATCGGTCATATGTAAGAAAATAAATACATACTAGGTGTCACTGTATAACAGGTGTTTACTACGTACATAAACTATATACTTGTTAATATTAATTAATGATATAACGATGTTGATTCATTCAATTTTACCTGAGTTTTATGGGCGTGTCTTAACATTCTAGGTACCGTTTTTATTGCAATTCTAAGAACAGCTGTGTCCATGATGATAAAATATAGATTCACCTAATATTTTAAAATTAAATTTAAAGACCGCCCATTGTTTAATTCGCTCGCTATTCCAACTCGAAGGAGGTATTCTGACCGTATAATTCTCTATAGATGTCTATTAACTGCGAATTAAAAAATCTTTACACATGTAGCATTTTTACATTTTGTTCCATCCATTATGATTTCTTTACCTGGTCTTCAATTTTGTTTTATATCATTAAAAATATCTGAAATATTTTGATCTAAACATATTTACACAATTAGTTGTATTTATTTTTAATCTATTCTACGATTGTCATAAGAAAATTCCATCTGTTTTTACGATATCAGAAAAAAGTACAATGGGAAATGTTTTTTTTTTAATTGGAAAAAAGTTAAATAAAATAATAATGCTACATGTGTAGATCTATCTTTCAGAGTAGCAGCTTCTTGTGTCGAATTTAGTTTTCCTTAAGGCATGTAGATAGTCAGAATTTATTTATAATATAATTATTAATTATTGTCGACACTATAGGTTGTACATTGTTTGAAAACTATTGAGTTTCAATGGGGTCAAATACAATTTTAAGAGATAAATAATGTGTTTTATTTAACTTACTTAGATAAAGATTAAATTAAGAGATTTTCAAAATCATAACGCACATATTCATTCATTCAATGAAGTTCTTTACAATACACATTTACATACCAAAGTCGCCGAAACAACGCGGCGGATTATATCAAAAGAATTATGTCGGCAACATTAACAAAAAAAAAATTGCCGACATAGGAGACTTTGGTGTGTGTGTGTGTGCCATGATTACGCTGAGAGATTTATCAAAAATATGATCTTGAAGTATGACTGCTCTTATGATTAATAACTGTAAAAGCCTGGCCAGGAATAAAAAACCTCTGAATTAGAGGCAGCACTTATGCGTTTTATATTGCAACATTATTGAAAGTAGTAGCGGATTTAATGGGAGGGAGCACGGGGACACGTCCCTCCCCAGACTGCTATTTTGTGTACATACTGTGGAGGTAGATTTCTTAACAGTACATATTAAGATCCGAGTTTAGTATCTAGTTATAGTTTCTGAAAAGTTTATTAAAAAAAAAAAAATCCGCCATCATTAACAGAGCGGCAAAAAACCCCTTTTTAATGAGGGATTTTCCGACAACCAAATTAAAAAAAAATAGTTCCGGACTCGGCTTTCAATAAAACGCCATCTGTTGAGACTTTTTTATACTGATTTTTTTTTTCTTAATTTAGCTGTCAGAAAAATCGCTCATTCCTCGACCGTCTTATAAATGGATTCGTCTCAAGGCGTGCAGCCCTAGCCCTTAGTTTGTATAGTCCGCCACTGCCAGAAAAAATATACTGGATCAGCCCTTGATTGAAAGTCAAACTTTGACAGGAGAAATGACAAATGAGTTTTTAAATTAGTTGCCAGTATGAGAAAATAGTTCTATTGCTTTTCCGCAACACGGCGAGGTTTTTTATATTCCTCGTCAGACTATATATTACTTTAACTAAAAAAAATCAACAATTCTACTCAATTTTCGGAATTTTTTTTTTATTAACCTATGTTGGCCCACTGCTGGGCAAAGATCTCCCCCACTTGCTTACACCTGTCCATAGCACGATCAAAAAATCCGGCTGGAAAGCTTCAAAGTCGTCGCGCCATCTTTTCGGCCCAGCGCACACCGGGAGGCGCGCGGCGAAGATACTAAGACTTTAATAATTTAAATTTAAACCCTAACTTCTATAACATAAGATTGAAAATATCATGGCCTAAAAAAGAGAAATCAGCGCGCTGCGCGTTGAGGCGGCCTCAAGAGGCGGTGTGCGACTGCGATCTTATGATGTAGGTATTAGGGCTTAATTTAAATTGTTACTTCTCTGTATCTTCGCCGCGCGCCTCCTGGTGTGCGCCATCTCTTCCTTGGCCTTCTTTCGGCTAGTAAAATCAAAATATTCTTTTACATTTTGTTACCTGTATCTCGCTCGCACTTGTCAACATGAGCTTGTTTTCCAAAAAGTGTATTTTTTACGCAACTACACTATTTTAGTTTTGATTTAATTCCATATTGGTGAAATGTGTAAAATACAAAATTATGTATCAACCAAAAGTTCCTTACGCAATCTTCTTATTTAAGAGCTGTGCTCTTGTCCGTTAATTCCCGATGAGTCATACCAAGATTTATAACACTGAGACACAAAGGGGAAAAAGTATCGGTATGTCACAGTATTACTCATTGCAACTGATGTTTTTCCCAATTAGTCACACTGGTACAAATCGGTACTCCGTATTCCCGTTGTGTAACAGAAATATTTTTTTTAAATATCGATATGAATCGATACTTTTTCCCTATGTACAAAGTGTTACAAATCTTGGTATGACTCATCGGTAACAAACGCTCTTGTCGGAGGAGTATACGCCACACCTCTATTCTCTTTACATTTAACATTTAAGATATATTTTATTTAAAGTAGATACGACACAACGACCGAAGCCACAGAACATTTTATGTTAGTAGCTACGTTTAGTGCCGGTACATGAAGAACCAATTAAGCACAAAAAGCGCTTTGTCCAGTTCCAGTTCAGCGCTGCTCAGTTGCTTAATGCGCTTTTCCACCGCTCCCAGAACCGCTAACTCAGGAGGCGTTAGCGTTTCTTCTACCTGCAAATTGATAGATAGATAACTTTATATGCAGCCACATCATTCATCATTTACATACAGTTATATTCATCATATACAACAAATAACGAAAAATTTAATGAATGATTTTCTGACAGCTCAAATAAAAATACATCGAAAAAAAGTTGGCGTTTTACGAAAGCCGAGCCGTAATAAAGGATGAACCTATATTGTGCGCTTATCTTTGTCAACCAGAGGCAGAAAAACACCGCACAGTTTGACAGTTGCACAAATCACAATACTGATTTTTATTAGATGTTTTATTTCAAAGAAAATGCCAATGACGTGCATTGTTGGTTTATGTACGGACTTGCCTTTGAAAAACATCTTTTATTTCTAAATTAATAGAGTGGATAGACCTTTGCCCAGCAGTGGGACAGTACAATAGGCTTGTAACTGATGATTAAATAAAACTTGAGAAACTTGTTTAGGGATCAATAGGTCATCATTTTATTTTATAGGAAGACAGACAGCTACAAATTAAAAACTAACTTATCATACTAAATATCCTGGGTCTTCGGGGGGGATTTTGGTTTTTTCACTAGTAAACGGTGCCTCGTCAAGCGCGTTTGTTCCCGATGAGTCATACCAAGATTAGTAACACTGAGACTCAAAGGGAAAAAAGTATCTATGAGTCACAGTATTACTCATTGCAACTGATGTTTTTCCTAATGAGTCACACTCTTACTCATCGGCATTCTGTATTCCCGTTGAGTAATACTGTTACTAAACGAAACTCTGTAATCCCGTTGAGTACCTGTCAGAAATTAAGGCAAGGTGGACGGCAAACGACCAAGAGGCTGCAGCCCTACGAGATGGTCGGACCAAATCCCATCATCCCTAGACACCAAATTTCACACGAAACTACGCAATATGGCACCCCCCCCGCACATGCTTGTGTGTATTGGGACGCTATGAGTATGAAAACAAACACATTGGCGTATTACTGACGCGTTCACGAAGTCAAAGTCAATTATTTTTATTTATATAGGCTTAAAAATAGCACTTATAAATCGTCACATTCTTGTTTTTTAGTTGGTTGACGTCATAAAATTACTTAAAGCTAAGGTTACCACTAAGGTCACGGATATACAGTTTCATTTGTAGTAGTAGTAGGTATATTTGACGCCCGGTTTCTATGAAGCGCCCGCCCTGTGTTATAGATAAGATATGTAATTAGATAGTGAGCACAGAGTACTGACGTCGGCGATGTTCTGGCTCGGCTCGCCGCGCAGCCGCATGCCGTGCACGATGCTGCGCACGCGCCGCTGCTTGTCCAGCAGCCGCCGTGCAGCGAGCGGGAACTAGATAGTGAGCACAGAGTGAGCGGGAACTAGATAGTGAGCACAGAGTACTGACGTCGGCGATGTTCTGGCTCGGCTCGCCGCGCAGCCGCATGCCGTGCACGATGCTGCGCACGCGCCGCTGCTTGTCCAGCAGCCGCCGTGCAGCGAGCGGGAACTAGATAGTGAGCACAGAGTGAGCGGGAACTAGATAGTGAGCACAGAGTACTGACGTCGGCGATGTTCTGGCTCGGCTCGCCGCGCAGCCGCATGCCGTGCACGATGCTGCGCACGCGCCGCTGCTTGTCCAGCAGCCGCCGTGCAGCGAGCGGGAACTAGATAGTGAGCACAGAGTGAGCGGGAACTAGATAGTGAGCACAGAGTACTGACGTCGGCGATGTTCTGGCTCGGCTCGCCGCGCAGCCGCATGCCGTGCACGATGCTGCGCACGCGCCGCTGCTTGTCCAGCAGCCGCCGTGCAGCGAGCGGGAACTAGATAGTGAGCACAGAGTGAGCGGGAACTAGATAGTGAGCACAGAGTACTGACGTCGGCGATGTTCTGGCTCGGCTCGCCGCCGCAGCCGCATGCCGTGCACGATGCTGCGCACGCGCCGCTGCTTGTCCAGCAGCCGCCGTGCAGCGAGCGGGAACTAGATAGTGAGCACAGAGTGAGCGGGAACTAGATAGTGAGCACAGAGTACTGACGTCGGCGATGTTCTGGCTCGGCTCGCCGCGCAGCCGCATGCCGTGCACGATGCTGCGCACGCGCCGCTGCTTGTCCAGCAGCCGCCGTGCAGCGAGCGGGAACTAGATAGTGAGCACAGAGTGAGCGGGAACTAGATAGTGAGCACAGAGTACTGACGTCGGCGATGTTCTGGCTCGGCTCGCCGCGCAGCCGCATGCCGTGCACGATGCTGCGCACGCGCCGCTGCTTGTCCAGCAGCCGCCGTGCAGCGAGCGGGAACTAGATAGTGAGCACAGAGTGAGCGGGAACTAGATAGTGAGCACAGAGTACTGACGTCGGCGATGTTCTGGCTCGGCTCGCCGCGCAGCCGCATGCCGTGCACGATGCTGCGCACGCGCCGCTGCTTGTCCAGCAGCCGCCGTGCAGCGAGCGGGAACTAGATAGTGAGCACAGAGTGAGCGGGAACTAGATAGTGAGCACAGAGTACTGACGTCGGCGATGTTCTGGCTCGGCTCGCCGCGCAGCCGCATGCCGTGCACGATGCTGCGCACGCGCCGCTGCTTGTCCAGCAGCCGCCGTGCAGCGAGCGGGAACTAGATAGTGAGCACAGAGTGAGCGGGAACTAGATAGTGAGCACAGAGTACTGACGTCGGCGATGTTCTGGCTCGGCTCGCCGCGCAGCCGCATGCCGTGCACGATGCTGCGCACGCGCCGCTGCTTGTCCAGCAGCCGCCGTGCAGCGAGCGGGAACTAGATAGTGAGCACAGAGTACTGACGTCGGCGATGTTCTGGCTCGGCTCGCCGCGCAGCCGCATGCCGTGCACGATGCTGCGCACGCGCCGCTGCTTGTCCAGCAGCCGCGCGTGCGCGCGTCGCTCGTGCGCCGCGCGCTGCAGCACGTTGTGCAGCGAGCTGTAGCACATCTCGCGCGTCGTGTGCGCTGTCTGTTAAGACGAGTTGAACAAATCAGAACATTGCACAAAATAGTCTAGAAGAATAATCTGAAAAGCAGTCTCCTTTTTAAGTTGAATGGCATGGAATGTTACAGTTTGACACCGGATGTTTTTAGACTAATTCGACCCTGCTGAGCACGCTTTTGGCCGGTGTCAGACCAATTTCGCCACGGTTTTCGCCGTTTTGTACAAAAACTGCTGGATCTAGAAGTAAACTGTCAAGGACAAAATAAATCTGCATTAAATTACCTACCACATGATATATTTTTATTTTTTATAGGTCTAATACTTTTTGAATAACATCTACCACCAAATTTCGAGGTTTTTATTATTTTTTTTAATTTTGATTGTATTTTCGCCATTTTTTAGGGAAACCGCTGAATTCGGAACAAAGCGATGTATCATTGATGGAGTCTTGTTTTGTAGGTAAATACATCAAGATTGATTAGAGCATACATCATTTTGTTCCAAATTCAGCGGTTTCCAGTATAAAATGGCGAAAATACAGTTAAAATTAAAAAAAAAAAAACTTTGAAATTTGGGTAGATGTTACTCAAAAACTATAAGACCTACAAAAATAAAATTAAACAAAAATTACAAAAATAAATTGGTCTACAAAAAATAAATCATATCATGTGGTAGATAATTTAATGTAGAATAGTTTTTGTACAAAACGGAGAAAACCGTGGCGAGGGACATATTTTCAATGAAAAGGGGGAAGGGTGGGGGGGGAATTGGTCTGACAACGGGCAAAATCGTGCTCAGCAGGGTCGAATTAGTCCAAAAACATCCGGTGTCAAGCTGTTACATAATTCTTCTAGTCTAAAATGTTGAATAAATGCAACATTTTATCGAAAATAGGCAGCCATCTAGCGGCAACTTTTACATTTCTACGAATTTGACACTAGATGGCGCATCGCGGCCAAGTTATTGCGAGTAATATTTTGTAAATGTTTATGTATAGAGCACCAAAGAGAATAAAATTACTACGGTATAAGAGACGGGACTTGTATACAATAAAAAGTGTAGTATGGAACGCAGGCGAAAAATATTCAAAAGAAAGAATCATGGCGAACGCCCATACATTGAATGTACAGAAAATTTAAGAAAAAAAGAGAACTTCATATACATATCAGTTTTGAGTATTCCTTATTAGTAACATATCTGCATATTTGAAATATTTTTAAACCCCCGTTTATATAAAATATTTCACAATAAAAGTTTAAGCCCTACTGCCATTTTCTATTTGCCTAAAAACATTTACAATTCCATAATAGTTGTCAAACTGACAGTTTGTTTGTAGGACTGTCAGATCAATGACACAAAATGAAATGCACAAAATCGTCAAGAATTCAAACAAAATCTTAATCTCTGCACAGCCGTAGTACTAATATTAATTCTGTGGCACAGCTATAATGAATGACGAAAACGAAAAGTACTTCTGCTACATATCAGCCATGGAAGTTATATGTAAATCACAGAGAATGTATATCTCAGCACAGCAGAGTTCAATACAGAATAAAATTAATGGTATTACAATGTATCCTAACTAATAATATAAATGCGAAAGTGAGTTTGTTTATTTATTTGTTATATCTTTACGTTTTATCTACTGACATGCTTCACATAGTTGGAAGTACTGAGAAGGACATAGGGTACCTTTCATCCCGGGAAAAGCACTTCCCACGGGAAATTCACGCGGGCGAAAGCTAGCTTATTATAAATATGAAAGAAATTGTCTACAGGCGAAAGTATCCACGTACGCCTAACATACTGTGCCCGGAGGTCTTGGGTTTAAATCCCATGTACTTTGTTTTGGTTAGGCTAGGATATTGCAGGCTGAATCACCTGCATTATAAAAAAAATTGTTACTTGCACAACCCACATCACAAGCTGGGAGGGCGACAGTTTTTGACACTATACAAACAGCATGTGCATGGGCGTTTGATGTTGCACGCAACCCACACAATAAGTAAGTAGGTGGTATTACAGTGCTTACTTCTACACTTGCTTATAAATTCAAGTTCAGGGTTTCTAAAGATTGAACACAATTCAAATAAAGTTAGGTGTACTTATTGTGCATGTAGTACCAATACTGGGAAACATTTTAATAAAAAGCAGTATTTTATAGAAATTATATTTATTCATCTTCTACAAATACGTGATTTAAATGGCTAGCAGGTAAAATAATATTATCCTGATATCTGGCCCATCCCAGATACCAGACAACTGTCATCTCATGAGCACAACAACCAAGTGTTCGGCGTCCTACTATACAGTTGCAGCAATATTCGAGAATACCTCTACGCCCTGATGCATTGTTTTTAATGAGAAAGTAAATATAATAAACCTTTCTTCCGACATGCCTTGAACGAATTTTTGCCCTTAATAGTGTTACATCTGTAGATTCATCTATATTTAATTCAGATAAATTGATGTAGTCAGGTAATTCTGGACAGACTTCAATTATGTAGGCACCATTAATCTTGACATGCTCACTATAATAAGATTGAGCTTGCCGTATTTGATATGTGCCCAAAGAAAATAATATTAGCTCATCATAACTTAATCTGGGAAAATATAGTACATTTTCCTGATTGACTGAAATACTGATAAAATCAGCTGAGCGTCTATTCAAATTCAGGTTAGCTACCACATTTGCCAGTTTATTAGGTAAATCAATTCGCTCGTAAATTACATTTAAAATATTCTGAGCATCTCTGCGATCTGTCAAACGCACAGCAAATCTATTATATAAAGCTGCTGCTATTCTAAAATCCTGCATCAAGTGAGGTAATGCTTTATTATTAAATTCAAACCGAAATAATCTGTTGTCTCTTTTAATGTGACCATTCACTACTTCTACTGGCCATCTACAAATGGTAACGCATGGCTGACTTCGATTTGCTTGCTGTGTTGTTAATTGATTATTACCCAAACATAACGACTCTGGCATATGAGGTTCATACCCATATCTTACTAGTAAAGGTAATGCATCTCTAAATCCTCTGTCCAAAATGAAAACATCATTTTCTCTGAAATAACTGTCTATTGAATCATTTTCAAAAAGGGACAACATAATTTCAGCATCCGAGGTTATAGCTTTGTAAGGACCCAAACAGTCTAAAATGTATCCATCACATAAAACAATCATCATGGGCTTAAGAAGGTTTCTATATTTATGCAAAGAATAAGAATCTTTTTGGAATGAATAGTTAGCACTCTTATATGTGAATGTATATGTGCCATCCCAAATAAATATTGGTTTGACATTATGGCCATAAAGGCCATTGGGAATCAATAAATTGTGAGATAACATTTGCTGTCTGGTAAGATGAGATAAACCTAAATGACAAGGCACAAATTCATCAGTTAATATAGTCCTCACTTTGGACATGTATCCCTCTAGAGTACGCCGTGGAATATTCAACAAGCTGGAGATTCTGTCATCAGAATCACCAGTTCTATATTTGAGTAAAAGGGCTGCCAAACCAGTTTTCATGTTTGGAAGATCAAGACTTGGCACCTCATTAATTAGGTTCAAAAAGTTTTCTCGAGATAGTCCAACCCAGTAATGAAGTAAACTCTCATCAATATGGAGAATTTGCTCTAAAATTGTATTTTGGATTGTGATCCAAAAAGGAAAATATATGTTCTATTTGTTGACTAGTAAATGCTGAGGAACCAGCTTCAAATAACATCTCCCACTCATTATTGATAATATGTTCATTGCATATTCTGACATGGAATTGGCATATATAATTTATGATCTTTTATGAGTCTAATCCTTAATTCATTAGGTATTATATGAGTGTTATTATGACATTGTGAAATGCACACAGTACCTGGGCTCCCCACTGCCCTCTTATAATTTTCTAATGTGATAGTGGGCACACTTTCCACAGGCACATTTGGTATATTTGGAGGAAGCCATTCTGAACTAGAAGATGTGAGCGGAGAGCTTGGCTGAGATGGTACAGCAGTGCTTGGCTGTGATGTCACAGCATCATATGGTGATGGTAGTGTCTCATCTAGTTGTTGCTCAGGCTCTTGATTCGGCATCCGGGCAGCTTTGCATCCAGCTGATCTGTAGCAATTGTGACACAGGCGATCGGCAGAATGTACCTGTGAAACATACATACATATTATCACACCTTTTTCCCATGGGTGTAGACAGAGACTAGCGATTTCCTGACCTGTTAAACATTTAAAGTTTTGTAAACTTTAAAATACTTTAAATGTTTCACTTTAAGACTTTAAAAAGTAAATAGCAACAGCTACATACAAAATAAGAAGATCCTTCAATAACAAAGTGATTGCATCAGGTATTGCTTTATTGTTAAACAAATTGTTATTTAAAATGCCATGATTCAAGGATTAATGGCTTTAATAACATAAAAAATATAATAATAATCAGAAACTAACCTCTCGAGGTGCAATTTCTAATGTGCAGTGCAACAGTAATTTCATGTCCAAAATAAGCTAATTTTCGTTTTCTCTTAACTAAAGAATTTACAAACTTAAACTTCATTGTATTCTCTCATTATTTAACTAAGGCTCCAGAAAACATCTTGTGAAGCAAGATAGCATCAGTTTACATAATAAATACCATAAAGAATCATATACAAAATAAGAATAATAAGTTTTAGTACAACTGGAAATCTGCACATATACTTACAATGACGGATCAATCCATTCGGCTATTGTTGAGATAGTTCTTGTGTCTAACTCTAACACAAGTAGACGCCGTGAAAAGTGCAGATTAATGTTGCAGTTAATGCACTTCATTTTGTCCAAAATCCAAATCGCTAAGCAGTCAAAGGTCCAAAATACACAAGCACGTACGTAGTCAAGATAGGCGATCACGAAGTCCGTTGGAAAAGCCGGGTTTTCAAGTTAAAACAGAAGTTCAAATGTCCAGTAAAAGTAGCCAAAAATCGTTAGGGATCAATAAAATTCAAAGAAAACGAAACGAGCAACAAAACCGACGATCAAAAAATGTCTGACTGACGGTGGCGGGACCAGACCAGGAACCAACCATAGATAACTTTGACAGATGTCACTGTCATTCCCACTGTTCTTTGACAGTTTAACTTTTTTATTTTATTATTTTTTCATAATCAGCTCATAGTGTTCGAATTTTACGTTCGGATATGGATAAAAAATAATAATAATCGAAATAAAATATTTCTTTTTCCCCGTCTTTAAAAAATATTCTGATTAATTCAATTTGTTAACCAGAGAAGTAGTAATCTGAATAAAAAAATTCAGCTTCTCTTTTTTTTAAATTTTTTTTGTACAAATTTCGCCATGATTCTTTGGAGGCGAAGTTTTGCAATGGTGGTGGGTGGACACGTGGAAAAAATATGATAAGTAACAAATATAATTAATATTAATGGAATATTATCACGGTTATTATATGCTTTACACATACTCGATAAGAAAGAAGGATAAATAGATAATTTATTTACTGATATTGTGACGTCCTACGGCAAGGTTACGTGCCCCTCCGCCGCACGTAACTGTACATCACAACGAGACATCCTGATGTTCCACCGTACTAACCGGGATAGTCCACCACGACGACGAATTGTAACAGAATGCACACAGTGCGCACTGACACAACCCTACACCACCGGGTAGTGGGGGCGGAGCGTTTTTTTTTTTTCAGAAAGACCACTCATGGAGTTTCGCAAAGGAGTGTACTTGGACCATTTCACTTTGTATAAATGACAGCGGTGGTGGAAGGGCGACCGCCTGTGGCTGCAAAGGTGAAGGAAAACACCGTGAGGAAACCTGCACTCTGGTTGATGATTATCAGCTAGTGTGTGAACTGGAGAAGGCAATGGCAAACCATCGCCAAAAGAGTCGTTGTGTGTGTGTGTGTGTGTTCAAGAAAGGGTTCCCTGTTGAAATTGAGACACGATCCACCGTCCATTTTTAGGGTTCCGTACCTCAAAAGGCAAAAACGGAACTCTTATAAGATCACTTAGTTGTCCGTCTGTCTGTCAAACTTTTTTTTTCTCAGGAACGTTTAAAGGTATTAAGTTAAAATTAATATATAGGTAATCGGATCCACGGTCTCTTTCAGCAAAAAAATAATCAAAATTATATGTCAACGCGATCAAGAAATATTGCCGTAAATGTTGCGAACTTTCGCATATTTTGCATTCAGGCAGCAATCAAAACATATAGGGTTCCAATTGACCTAAAATTATGAAATTTGGCACAAAGCAAGGTCTAAAAGTACTTATACAGGAATAAATCTGAAAATCTAAAAATTGTAAATATGTTGTTGGAAGTGTAAAAAACAGTGTTACAAACTAATCAGATCTTTTGCGCTGGATTTAGTATAAATCTTAAGGATCGAACTGCAAAGTGAAGTTTGTTTTTGAAACTAGTTGGTCTTTTAGTTAGAGCTATAATGTGAGATGCTTTGCGTGTACGGAACCCCCGGTGCGACTACTAACAGAACCTTCGGTGCGACTCGCACTTGGCCGTTTTATTCTGGCTCTCGTAGGAATTTTGGGGTAAGAAGTACCCTATGTGCGATATCCCCGGTATTTTTTTACACGTATACCAAATTTCATCGAAATCCGTCCAGTAGATTTTGCGTGATTGAGTAACAAACATCCTCACAAACTTACAAATTCACAGACTCACATCCAAACTTGCGAATTTGTAATATTAGTAGGATAGCACGATTTTATTCTTACCTCGGTAGCGTTCACATAGTACAGGTATATATTCTTGGCGACGCCAGCGCGCCGCATTAGCTGCACGCGCACGAGCAGCTCGTACGTCAACCGCAAGCACTCCTTGTTAGGCAGCATCGCGTGCTTCTGAATGTCGTCCTATATGTACTTATTCTTACCTCGGTAGCGTTGACGTAGTACAGGTATATGGTCTTGGCGACGCCAGCGCGCCGCACGGGCTGCACGCGCACGAGTAGCTCGTACGTCAACCGCTTGCACTCCTTGTTGGGCAGCATCGCGTGCTTCTGAATGTCGTCCTATATGTACTTATTCTTACCTCGGTAGCGTTGACGTAGTACAGGTATATGGTCTTGGCGACGCCAGCGCGCCGCACGGGCTGCACGCGCACGAGTAGCTCGTACGTCAACCGCTTGCACTCCTTGTTGGGCAGCATCGCGTGCTTCTGAATGTCGTCCTATATGTACTTATTCTTACCTCGGTAGCGTTGACGTAGTACAGGTATATGGTCTTGGCAAGCCCACCAGCGACTCCGGCGCGCCGCATGGGCTGCACGCGCACGAGCCGCTCCTCCAGCAGCTCGTACGTCAGCCGCTTGCACTCCTTGTTAGGCAGCATCGCGTGCTTCTGAATGTCGTCCTATATGTACTTATTCTTACCTCGGTAGCGTTGACGTAGTACAGGTATATGGTCTTGGCGAGCCCACCGGCGACCCCGGCGCGCCGCATGGGCTGCACGCGCACGAGCCGCTCCTCCAGCAGCTCGTATGTCAGCCGCTTGCACTCCTTGTTGGGCAGCATCGCGTGCTTCTGGATATCGTCCTCTTCTATGTACTTCCTTGATATGATCAGTCTGCAATGAAACGGATTCCTGGCTGTAGCTAAACTAGTGACCCAACATTAATTACCTTAATTATAAACTGGTATCTAATATTTTTGAGATAATAACTTATGTGTCATGTATGGTGATGTGTATAGTTTTAAGACGTATATGTGTATAGTATTCATCATCATATAATTTAAGAGCGAAGCACTTGTCGGTGGAGTTCCTTCCATCTTTTCCTTTCCATTGCTAACTCTTTCACTTCCCTATACGACACGATGGTAACTTTCTCCTTTATTTGCTTCATGTAACTTTGTCTTGGTCTTCCTGGAACCCTTCTGCCTTTTGTCTTTGTGTGTAGTATTGTGTGAAACAAATAAATAAACAATGTATTTATTTACTAGCTTTTGCCCGCGGCTTCGCCCGCGTGAATTTCCCACGGGAACAGTGCTTTTTCCCGGGATAAAAAGTAGCCATTCCAGGTCATTATCTACCTCTGTACCAAATTTCATCGAAATCCGTCCAGTAGATTTTGCGTGATTGAGTAACAAACATCCTCACAAACTCACAAATTCACAAACTCACAAACTCACATCCAAACTTTCGCATTTATAATAGTAGTATGGATTTAAGCCCGGCCCTGCGGGTTAAAGTTCCAAGTCAAAGAAATTTCCTATCCAGCAGTAGAAAAGTGCTTACCTGAATATCCTGGCCGCTTTGGAGCCGAGCCGCTCGGTCACGGTTTGCTCGAGCACGCACCGCACGAGCAGCATGGCCGCGTGCTCGATGCGCACGATGTACGTGCCGCCCGCAGCGTCCCCGCCGCGACGCACGAAACCCGCGCCGTTCTCCTCTGGACATTTTGAAATAGTACATTGTACGCCGAGGAAACTAACAGATTTAGTGAATCGCCTACTGTGCAGCTTAACCGCTATCATTCATCTTACATGACAAGACCTATACGAGGCATGCCTTTTAAGTTCTGTCGTTTAAAGAAAAAAAAGCAAGTATAACCTTATGGTACTTTTTATTGTTTTTTTAGGTATTCGCCACGTAGTTTAATACTATTTTACATTCGCTCGAACTAGTTATTAAAACATTTATTCCACTCCAAAGTGGGGTCTTCAAAATGGCTAATTAAAAAGCGTCTACTGCTTCTTCACCGGACTGAAATTTTTGACCACGAAGAGTTTTCATAATTTTAAGAATTTCAAAGAAATCGTTAGGGCTTAGGCCAGCACTGTATAGAGGATGGTCAGAAATTTCTACGTTTTTCTTCTTTAAATATGGAATCATTTGACGAGCGGTGTTGGAGCTTACGTTGTCATGATGTAAGATGATGCGTCGCTTTACATTAGATTTCTGAAAATCCGCGACGACATATGGTAAGCAAACTATGGTTTACTACTCTGCATTAACCGTTCTACGATCGTAAAGGGCAATCATCGCCACATGATCGGTTTTTGCCACGAAACGTAGCCACTACCTTTTTAGAAGAGCTTTTAGAGCGAACAATTTCTGTCGGATTTGGCTCGTCTTAGAAGACCTTGATCGTGGATTGCTGTTTGGAATCAGGATTGTCAGCATAGATTTAAGATTCGTCACCACTGATGATATAGTAGACGTGATTTGACTTTCTTCGGTTGAACCTTTGAAGAGTTTTCTTACACCTTGTGACGTGAGCCGCCATAGGATCGTCGGAAAGCAAATTCGGGATACAAAGGTAAACTAGCTTTCTCACACCAAACTCCTCATGCAAGATCTTTTGAATGATTGTCCCCGAGATACCAAATAACGCCTCTATGTCCCGATATATCACATGACGATCTTCAGTAATTAGTTGTCCCACAGCAACGATGTTATCTTCAGTGATCTTCACTATGAATAGTCTATCCATACTGGAATTGTAAATACCAGCGTTCGACAGTCCGCAGACATGGGGCTTCATCATAGAACACAGATATCAGCTCTTCAAAACAATGAAGCCATTTTAGTCTTCTTAGGAATTTATAGAAAATTATTCCACATACATTTTTCTTAGTGAGATTCATTTTCGAACGTGACCTGACAGATTTAAATCGACACTGTGACTAAACAATTGCATTAATTTAATTTTTTTCAATTGTTTTCATTTTCAAAACTCAAACATTTTTGATTATTGGACTGTTCAAAATTTAAATTGGCGCCAAATATTAAAACGACAGAATTTAAAAGGCATGCCTCGTCCATGGATATCAGAGAGTTTTAAAAAGATGAATATCTGATCAATAACTAATCTGTTAAAGGTTCATATCTGGTATCTAATTAATTTGTAGCTGTAATTCACCTAGGTGTCCTACCTGTGTGTTGCTTTCGCTGTTTTAAGTGCCTATGTAGTAGAGAATACTGTCGTGTTACTTAGTTCATGTTTCTCTGTGGTTATAATGAGATAATAGTGTTTCTTTTCTCTGTTGTTATGAGTGGCTGTGGAGGCAGCGAGAGATATTGTTTGGTTACTACGTTCATGGGGATAGTTGTGTTTGGTTAGTTAGCACGGTGGAGCAGTGGAGTAGAACTCACTGGTTGTGATACACAGGCCCATGCGTGGTGGAGCATGACTAGGTCAGGGTTGGACCCTTGCCGTTATGGCCCCGTTTTCATGGTCATATGAACCAAATACTACACAGGTGTATTTGAGAGTTAGTGTTTAATAATTTGGGCTGTAACTCGAATTATTGTGTACAATAAACGGCAAAAAACTTGGACCAAAAGTGTTGGAGTGAGGGTAGGTTCGCACAATACACTTAAGGGCAAAAAAATGGACAATGAATTGATTTTAACTCAATAAAAAAAATCTTTGTAGTGCGGGGTTGGCCACGGCCGCCGACGCTGCCACCAGCTGACTACACTCATCAGTTACCTAGCACCTTGAGGTAGTGGTCGAGATGTCGCAGCAGCAGCGAGTCGCGGCAGTGGTCGCGGAGGTCGAGCGCTGCAGTAGGGTTGGACACTGGCGCCCACGCCGCTGAGCTCAGGTACATCTGTTGCAGCAGCAGCCGCATCAGCTCGCCCGCTGTATTATTATCATTTCATGTCAACACTAACTACTTCTACACTGCTCTATTAAAAAATAGAAAAACACGACTGACAACTCACATAGCCTATGTCACTCGGAGAAATTGCAAGGAATCTAAAAATACCTCTCACATCAAAATCTGTTCAGCCGTTCAGGCCTTATGGTGGAATAAAGAATACATACATACATGAACCCGGAAAACATAGCACTCCCTTTTTGGTCAGTCGTGTTAAAAGGCCGCGCTCGCGTCAAATAGAGGTGGCGTGCTTGGTACTTTCTATACAAAGCAAGGGTGTCAGTGGGCGTTTAGTGTTTTGTGTTTTCAAACTGACGTCTAGTTGAAAACGTTGGCGTTCAACGCCACTGCGTAAATACGGCTATTAATTTCATTAAAATTAACCGTTTGTTCCCGATGAGTACCAAGATTAGTAACACTGAGACTCAAAGGAAAAAAGTATCGATGAGTCACAGTATTACTTATTGCAACTAACGTTTTTCCCAACGAGTCACACTGTTACACATCGGCACTTTGTATTCCCATTGTGTAACACTGTTACTAAAAAAATTGTTGTTTGTAAATTGTTATTTTAAATACATAGATGTTTTACTTAAGTAACATAATAAAGAAAAATATAAGATAGATAACAAAAACACATTTTCAAAAGACAGACCAACCCATGTTTAACATTATTGCATACTATTTCCACTTCTGAATTTCACTTCAAGAACAAAGAAGAAAAATTAAATTGAATTTTAATTTATCCGTAGAAGTGTATATTGTTGTGTTCACATAGAGAAGACTTTACCTAAAGTCCATTTATACATAATTGTCCTATTATGTAAACAATCTTACCGTGTTTTTTTATGATTTTACAACAATATAAATTAAAATAGACTTTTTAGGAAATTACTTTCGTGGTTAATAAATGTTTTACTTTAGAATGTTTAGGTTTGAACTAATATTTGATTTAATTTCAACAAAAAGTACTGTGAAGATTGTTTACATAATAGAACAATTAAGAAAAAATGGAGTGACATGATTACACTTCACATGTTTATTTTTTTTAGTATACTTGTTACTGTGTCGTGCATCGAAATACAACTACTAGTACAGAATATATCGATGGTGTCGTGTCAGCTTTGTGGACCAAAGAAAAATTAGAAGAATGCTCACCACAATCGTCAATCCGCCGGGTGATTGCTTTGATCATTATATCGTCCCTGAAGTCCTGATGAAACCTATCATAATTCACTTCCCAATAAATTTCTGTAAAAAAATATTTGCTTTTTTTAATTAAAGTTAAGTTTTTCCTAAATTTTTTAAAGAACTTTATACTCTACTAATTGCTTATTGGGTTTTCGCTTCTGTGGGTATTTCTGGATAAAAAGTACCCTATGTGTTATTCCTCGTGTACCACATTTCATCAAAATCAGTCCAGTAGATTTTGCGTCACTGACACACTGAGTAACAAACAACCAAACTCACAAACTCACCAAATTTTCGTATTTCCAATAGGATTAGGTTAAATTATTCAGAAGTCAATTTTCTCTCTTTCTTTTTCTGATATATTTACTTATAACTTTAATTTTTTTTATTCTTATATAGGAAAAACCAACAGCTACAATATTAGTCTTAAATTACTTTATTAATATTATCAGATATTTCATTCCACTTACTATCCGTAATATCTGAAGGATTAGCCATGGCTTGGATCAGAGCCCTAGTGTCCAATTCAGGCACTATGGTAGCCACGGGCACTAGTGTTGGCACTTCATTGTTGCCTTCCTTCGCCTCTTCAACCGGAGCCTGCTGGATGTAGCCAGCCGTTGCTAGACTTATGAAGGTGTCCTTCAGCTTCACCATGTTTAGGTTTTTTTCCTGTGAAAGAAAGCCTCTTATACACTACAAATTTTACAGGGATAGTTTGGATACAGAGAGTTCTTGATTATATACCTAGATCCATATCAAAAACTGGCCAAGTGCGAGTCAAACCCGCGCACCGAGGGTTCCGTACAAGCAAAGCATCTTACATTATAGCACTAACTAAAAGACCAACTAGTTTCAAAAACAAACTTAACTTTGCAGTTCGATCCCTAAGATTCATACTGAATCCAGTGTAAAAATATGTTTGTAACTCTTTTATTTAGAATTCCAACATATTTACAATTTTCAGATTTATTCCTATATAAGTACTGTTAGACCTTGTTTTTTATTAAATTTCATAATTAAAGGTCAACGGGAAGTACCCCATAGGTTTTGATTGCTGCCTGAAATCGCAAAATATGCGAAATCCGCAATAATTACGGTAATATCTCTTGATCGCATTGACATATATTTTTAATTATTTTTTTACTGAAAGAGACAGTGGATCTGAGTATTCAATATTAATTTCAACTTGATACAAGCATTCCTGAGAAAGGTTCCGTTTTTGCCTTATGAGGTATGGAACCCTAAAAATAAATGATATGTTAAATTTAAATGATAGTAATTCACCTGGTCATTCTTGTATTTATTAGCTATTGTGACTAGCAACATGGTTGCAGTACATTTCGCCTGCTGTAGTAGCTCTTCTATCAAGAGCTCGGCCTCACTGCCATACTTAGTTTTAATTTGTAGTAAATACCTGAAAAATAGTTCGTCATAAAATTAAATGAACAAAAAAATAATATAAACCTATTCTCTTTTGGACCAGCAAGGAAGAAATTATGTTACCTTGGATATCGGATCAATAACAGTACATTTTCCGAAACTAGTTTGTAGTCAGCGATAACCTCATTACTGGATGGCTCAAATGTTGCTAAATTGAACTTGATCAATGTGCGGAGACTCTCCACCACCTGGAAAATAAAAAAAATCAGGTTTTTTTTTATTTTCTCATTGTAGTCTGTGGAAAATAAAAGTAATGGCCATTACTAATAAAAAATGAGATTTACCTGATTTCGCGGGAGACCGGTGGACTTTATAATCATATGAACCGGTCTAGCACCAAAGGAGAACAAGTCTTTCCCAACTTGCTGAACTATTTCACCATAATATCGGTGTAAAATCTCGGATACCACTCTACCTAGCTGATGAGACATATTTTGACCGTTGTCTATTATTTAGTAAAAATAACTGATTCGTAAAATATTAATGCATGTCTATTAATAAGGTTTACGTAAAAAATTAAAGGTAAATCCTTGCTTTGAGCGTAAGAACAAATTATGCTTTTAGGTTACCTATACAATGCTTTGTTTACAATTTACATCTATCTTCACTTCACTTCAATTCAACAAAATCAATCAATAAGAATTTTGAAAATTTTCTATTTTGCTGTCATATCATATGACATTGACATTTTCATCAGATCTCTAAACTTGACATAGAGTGCGTTTCATCTTTAAAAAAAAAAGTATTTCTGTGGTTTCCATGGAAGTTATACGAATAGGCTCAGAAAAATAAGATCGGGAATAGAAATGAACGCAAGTTTCAATACAAAAAAGTCTACCGCTTTCGATGGGGGGAAAGCTAAAATGTAGTGATTACATACATGCTCTTTGGCTGCGCGCGCAATAGCCAGTGCTGGAATGTATTGATGTTGAATAGTCGATGAAACGTCGATAAATTCTAGAATGTTACGAGGTTGGTTTCATAGTTTTTATACTATGGGTTACAAAATATATATAACACTAGCTTTAGCCCGTGGCTTCGCCCACGTGAATATGTTTTAGGGTTTTTTAATTTTCACGAACAATCTCTAAATGTTTCCAAGATAAAAACTACCCACGGCTTCGCCCGCGCAAATAATACACAAAGATCTTCCTTATAACCCACCCTACCCCACCAATCAGTACTTATCGTGAATACCTACCTAAAACAAAAAAACTGATCCTCCTGAGGCAGTTGGTAAATATATCGATAATATGGACAGGGTGTCACTGTGATATCCCATTACTAAATTAGTTGACTATGAAAATATGTATTTGATATAAAATATGTACGTACGTAGATTTATTATTTACTAGTCGCGCCCCGGGGCTTGGCTCTCGTAGGAATTTCGGGATAAAAACTACCCTATGTACTGATCCCGGTATTTTTACCCATGTACCAAATTTCATTTCATCCGTCCAGTTGATTATTTGCGTGATTAAGTAACAAACAAAGTCTAAGTCAATTATTTTTGTATATATAGGCTTAAAAATGGCACTTATAAATTGTCACATTCTTGTTTTTAGTTAGTTGACGTCAACAATCCCAACATACCCACAAAAAAAATAAAAAAATAACCTGAACCTAACTTCTTTTCCGCCCTCAAAGTCTTTTCGGGTGGTCACAAAGAGTATCCTGAACCTAACTTATTTTCTGCTTTCAAGTCTTTCCGGGCGGTAATTAAAAAAATAACCTGAACCTAACTTCGTTTCCGCCCTCAACATCTTTCCGGGCGGTCTTAAAAAAAATAACCTAAACCTAACTACTACTATATGATCTTAGCTTCTCAATATACAAAGTTTAACACTTAAAACATTTACAATTTCGGAAACATTATTTATTTTTAGACCAACCGCGAATTGGACCAACCGCGAATTAGACCAACCGCGAAATGGACATTTTTTGGAACTTTAGACCAATCGCGCCTAAACCGTGTCAGTGATGTCTACAGCGAAGTGCTGGGCGGGATGGGGTGCGGTATTTGAAATGAGTGCGGGGCGGTGAGTGACCGATATGTACGTTAGTACTACTTTCTATTCTGTGGCGCTACTGTTTTCGCTACACTATATGGTATATTACATAAACATTTATAAAAATATTACTCGAAAGAACTTGTCCGCGGTAAAGTGCCATCTCGTGGCAGGCCGTGAGAACTAATGACAAATTAGATGTAATGGAAAAATGTAGTGTACCTCATACGGCTATGTTGCGCGCCCCGCCTCCGCACGTGTACATCATATAGTCCGTGCACTCAGCAGCGGTCCGCACACCTCGACGTATCCAGGCATACTGCCGCATGCCGGCCGGTGCAACGGCCTATTTTATATGGAAGTAGTGGGGAGGCTGTCGTAACGTCACTTTGACGTAACGTCATTTTGACATGACGTCTATTTTGTTAAATAATAGATGTCGTTACTATAATTGGTATCCCATGCCCACGGGAACCATTTTTTCCGGGATAAAAAGTAGCCTATGTGCTATTCCAGGTCATTATCTACCTCTGTACCAAATTTCATCGAAATCCGTCCAGTAGATTTTGCGTGATTGAGTAACAAACATCCTCACAAACTCACAAACTCACATCCAAACTTTCGCATTTATAATTTAATACTAGCGGCCCGCCCCGGCTTCGCTCGGATGGACAATATTTGTTTTTTAGGGTTCCGTACCTCAAAAGGCAAAAACGGAACTCTTATAAGAACACTTTGTTGTCCGTCTGTCTGCCAAACTTTTTTTTCTCAGGAACGCTTAAAGGTATCAAGTTGAAATTAATAACGAATAATCGGATCCACGGTATCTTTCAGCAAAAAAATAATTAAAATTATACGTCAACGCGATCAAGAGATATTACCGTAAATATTGCGAATTTTCGCATATATTGCAATTTCAGGCAGCAATCAAAATTATGAAAATTGGCAAACAGCCGGTTCACGACTTTCCCGCTCCGAGTGGCAGCGGCGCGCGGGAGCGGCGAGCGGCGTAACACAGAAGTCGAAAGATCTTTGACAACGCCACTGGTTTATTTTTTGATTTTTTGCCCATTTGCTCCTTCTGCAGTGGCGTAGTGAGACCCCGGCAGGCGGGCGGCAACAGTATCAGGGCGGACGTCGATTTGTTGCACCCCCGCCTCCCCAACATGCATAGTCCGCCTCTGACCTTGTGCCCTCTCTAGAAAAAATCCTGTATCCGCCCTTGTGCTGTAGAATGTAGTTTTGGGGCCTTGGTGAAGGCGCCCACTTAGGTGCCTGGGCAGGGCACTGTATCTCACAGTGCTGATGCAGGGCACTGTATCTGTTAGTGCTGTCGCAGGGCACCGCTAAGCTGGTACTAGGTGTTGGTGTTGCCGTAGAGGCCAATTAAAGGCGGGGTACTTAGGTATTTGTTTAATGGGTTGGTTTTTAACATAAAATAAAACCCAATAGGTGGATATAACACCATCAGTACATAATATACAGAGGTACCACTTAACACTTGTGTGGGCCGGGTTAAAGCGCACTGATTAGGGCAGATCACAATCACGACCTGACGGCGATGCCGTTGTATATCACTAGTGCACCACACACTTAGGCAACTATCTGGTTTAATTATTTATAAACAACAATTGGTAAAACCAAAAACCATCCGCCGTTTTGGTTAAAATCTCAAATCTTCTGTCAGAAATTTTCACTGTCATTTCCTCATCCGGTGGCGGTGTTGCCAGCCGGATGAGAAAATGTTGTGCGACAAAAGCGCCACATAGTCAAACGTTTCTACACTCATTCTAGTGTCATAAAACTTATTCGGATGTTTCCTGTAATCTTGGTATAAATTACGAAATTCGCCGCGAAGGTATATATTTTTATTTAGTTCGTGCTACTTTCAAAACAAAAAGGGATCATGAATACGTCCACCTAAACCGCTCCGCTAATCGCTACCGAATCGCTGCGAAACGCTGGCGATAGCGAATCGCCTGCGGAACGTTAGTACACTGCAGGTTTTTATATGGCATGACGCGTTGCGAAGCGAAATATGACATTTGCGAATCGCCAGCGTCGGTGTAACAGCCATTTCTCCGCTACGAGCGAAACAGTAGCTGATAAGGATGCAACTATACAAATCTCGCTTAGTTAGAGCGAGACACAGCATAAGCAAAACGCTCTCATACAACTGACAAGTTTTTTGAAGTTTCGTCGCCGCCAGCGAACGCGTCGGTGGACTAAAGGCGTGAGAGTACGTGGCGTGCTATAGATAAGCCCCGCCCGCCGCCGCTTAGACTCCCACGCCGCGCCCCGCTTAGACCGAACGCGTAAAGTCGTGTACCAATCGTATTAACACTACTTATACAGAAATAAATCAGAAAATTAAATAAATAAATAAATATATACGGACAAATCACACAAATTGAGTTAGCCCCAAAGTAAGTTCGAGACTTGTGTTATGGGATACTAACTCAACGATACAATATTTTATAACAAATACATATATAGATAAACATTCAAGACCCGGCCCAATCTGAAAAAGATCATTTTCCATCTTGACCCGATGGGGATCGAACCCGGGTCCTCCAGTGTGGCAGTCCGGCGTGATGACCGTTGGGCCACGGAAGTCGTCAAAATTGTAAATATGTTGTTGGAAGTCTAAAAAAAATGTTACAAACTTATTTTTGCGCTGAATTCAGTATGAGTCTTAGGGATCGAACTGCAAAGTTAAGTTTGTTTTTGAAATTAGTAGGTCTTTTAGTGATAGCTTATAATGTGAAAAGTACGAGTCAAACTTCCGTACACGCAAAGCATAGCGTGTACGGAAGTTTGACTCGTACTTGGCCGGTTTTTGTATGATATTTACATCATTACCTCCTATTAAAATAAATCCATACCAAAACGCGCCCGGCCCGCTCAGAGATTACTGCGCCTTGCGCCTTTGCTAGCTAGCGCTAGTATATGTGATTTCGGGGCGGATTGCCGTTTTTTAAATAACTCGTAGTATTTCGTAAACTATTGATCCAAATTACATGCAGTAAAAAGCAAATATTAAGTATATTAAGTACCTGTGACGATAGACTTGTTTAATTTGATAAGGATTAATAAATTGTGGTTAATATCACCAGTTAAAAAACATCTAACGATTTTAATTATTTTTAAAACATAAAAGTAGTTATTGTGGCTGAAATATAAAAGCTAGATATATGCTATCGCGGACTTTTTTGTAGATCTATTAAAGATACACAATTCCTCCATACATTGTTTTGTTACATCTCTAAGGGATTGGACAGCGTTTTCGATGAAAGCTGCCGGGCGCCAAAAAATTTTCCGACTTCCTTAACAATTATCGTCATATTTCAACAAATATACACAAAACCTACACAAATTATACACTAAAACCTTCCTCAAGAATCACTCTATCTATTAGTGAAAACCGCATGAAAATCCGTTCAGTAGTTTTTGAGTTTATCGCGAACAGACAGACAGACAGACAGACGCCGCGGGGGACTTTGTTTTATAATTATGTTATGATGATGATGATGATAATATAATATAATAATATTATATAAGTAAAAGTAATAAGTATATTAAGTATGGAGTATGGATTTATGTACGAGTGTCGGCTGTGCTTATACTAATATATCTATGTTGTCATTTGATTCTATCTATCCACGCAGAAACTAATAGGACTTGGCCGTCTAGTAGTAAAGGAAAATCTTTGAAGCTCTATGCCCGGAAGCAACCTTTAAAGTGAGCGAATCCCACAGACATATAATAATAGTAAGCAGACTGAACATGTCATTTGAAATTGCATGGCAAAAACACACACTAAGATTATTATTCACACAACGACAGAATACAGGGTCGGATCTAAGATAATTAATTATATTCGGTACAGTGTAGCAAAACCAAAAATTTTGAGACGCTGAATCTTAAGCCGTGCGCGGTATGCGGACGGATCTGCATGACGGATCACTAAAGCTTTTACGATGGGAAATTCTATCCCTTTTTTGGGAAAAAAATACTAGTCATTAAATCAATAAAATTTATTTTAAATTATTAAAAATCACGTGCAATGAAACATTGCAATGATGTTAATGGTGTGCTGCCGGCGTCCATTCACTGTCCTGGCATGGTACCGTTAGTACGTAAGAGAAATACTCCCCCATAACAGTTCTCTTCTTTTGAGGTATTATTTTCTGGCATATATTTTCCTTTGGTCCCTGAAATAAAATTCAGTATGTCAGTATTTTTATAAAATGTGCATTTTAATCAATTCTGAAAGAATTCCAGACAATTTTATAGAATAGAAGTACTCAGAATTCGTATATTTGAAAATTGCCTTGTATTCGGCCCAGCCATAGTAAACACAAAACTGGATCCGTCAAATTAGATCTATGCTATTTACGAAAATTATTAAATTACTTGTAGTATTTCTTATGAAATGGTTATAATTAATACACTACTTTATAAAATAAATAATGATATTGCTGAGAAATAGCATCAAAAGTCTAATAATGGTTATTGTTTCAAAAATAACACGAAATTGTATATTATCATTGGGCACGTCAAAAAAACATGTATTGCTTACCGAAGGAACGATATTCCACGAATATATTTTTATGAAACACTTCCACATATTGTACACGTTGCATTTTATCATTTCTATTGAGTTTAAAAACACAAAACAGTAAAAAATAATTTTAAATATTTATGACAACTGTGACAACACAACAAATATGACAGTTAAGGATCATCATTTCTGCATGAAATGCAGAAAAGGCTTGGATGATATATCTTCAGTGTAGTAGGTTCGTGTTGCAATACATTATTAATGCTAAGGAAGGAAAGGGACAGAGTTATGTGACAGTCCTTATCATGAACAGGATGCAAATATTGTCAAATATCATCAGTGTGTGTGTGAAATTTGTGTTCCTTCTGCTTATATTTAAAAAAAAATTTTACTTCTGTGGCGAATCCTAGATTATTGAATCACTTCTTAGTATAGACAATAGATCAGAGATTTTATATTCATTATCTGCTATTTATCGCATGATGACACGTCGCTGCATCGCGTGGTGTATCTTTTGACAGTTAAATTCGATAGTGATGATGATGAGACATGTAAACTTTTCAATCATTAATCATGCTGTTTTTTTTAAGTATTTAATTTCTATTATAATAAAATAGAAGATAAAAAAAATATTTATGCCATTCACTAATACATCTATCTTGTCATTTGTTTCTATCTTGTTTATGAATTTTCTGCTCACGCAGAAAACAATAGGATTTGGCCTATAATATCACTCTAGTAGTAACACGGAATTATATCCATACTGGAACCCACACTCCTCAATAAAGTAGTAATGAATTTTCGAAACTCAATGGAGCGAATGAAATCTTCATGTCAATGTCAACTATTGGCGTGTCATGTCAATTGGCTCTTTGGTTCATGCATGGAAGTAATAAGTACCTTTGTACAACTGGAAGGTTTACTTCAAAATCCGTGACAAACAAAAATGAACTTAATGTTGAAGTCAATAGTACTGTTTTTAAAATAATCATAGTTAAAATAAAAAAAACGTGCCCGAAAGAGAATCACTTTCCCGTCATTGTGTCCCTTTCACTCAGTTGCTATGTTAAGAATTTACTTCTATTTAGTAGAAAACGTTTACAATGAATCAATGGAAATTCGTTGTGTAAGTATTTCTTATTTATTTACTAGATACCATATCTTCAGATACAACTATTACTTCGAAATCTTATTCAATTGAGGCAAACATATTGGAAGAAATCTATACATAATAATAAAACAGGTAAAAATATTTTGTCTTTGGTTACATGCAGTATTTTTTACTGGAAATAGATAGACACTAAAAAGAATAATAGAAAGCAAAAATTTTTATTTTTTATCTGTCTGTCTGTCTGTATGTATGTACGCGTTTCGACGCAAAAAACCTACTGGCCGGATTTGAATGAAACTTTTTTTTGTTGTATAGCTGCTCTGGCAACATATACTTAGGCCTATAATTAATTTTGAAAACTGGAACACCTGATGAAGAACCTTAACAGAATAGCTAAACTATAAGAAATATGGAAATGCTGGTATTGCCTTTGCAAAAGTTTATCAATCTGACGAGCATTTTCTATTGACGTATAAAAATCGAAGATCAGGATCATCTGATGAAGAATTCCAAGAGACCAGCTACACTTATTACATATATGGAAATGGCGCCTTATCAAACGTCGTTCAACTTGATGAGCATTTTCATCACTGACGTATGAAAATTCGAAGATTATGGAACATGTGAAGGTGGAAAGTTGAACTCCAAAAGACCAGCTACTCGTATAAAATAAATGTGGAAATGGGGCCTTTAGCAAATGTCGATTCAACCTAATGAGCATTTTCTCACTGACGTATAAATAGCCAGGACACGGGATAAGACAAAGAGGGACTCGGGGTGGGAGTGGTGGTACACGGGAAATTGTAGATAACGAGCAGATGAAGATCGTTTATTGAATGAAATAATATCACTTTTGATTCATTTTAACATTAACGTGACTGTACTACGAGTACTCTAATATAATTGGATAACCTGAAATTTTGAGTAGGTACTGGAATTTAGGTTACTACAGTTTGGAACACAAAAATATTTTTCATCTAAGCGAAAACTCACGCGGGAGCGAAGCCGGCGGGCAACAGCTAGTTAATTAATAACGCCTTCTTTAGTACACCCACGTATGTTCGCACATACGGCAACGAAACTTCAAAAAACTTGTCAGTTGGATGAGAGCGTTTCGTATATGCTGTGTCTCGTTCAAACTAAGCACGAGAGATTAGTATAGTTGCATCCTTATCAGTACGTTCGCACGTGCTGCGAAGTAGCTGTTACAATGACGACGTAGGCGGATTCTCGCTAATGTCATGTTTCGCTTCGCAATACGTCATGTAATCAGAAATCAATGCGATGCGACGTGCAAAAAAATATACACCAATATATTATAATATAAATTCTTGATTTTCATTCTGCAAAACATGCCATATAAAAACCGGCAGTGTATCGCAGACGTTTCGCAATCGCGCAAGCGTTTCGCAGCGAATCGCTGCTTTCGCATGCGAACGCGTCAGTGTACTAAGGGCGTAATTAGCATGAAAAACTTTCCTAGTTATGGAAATAGTAAATATTTGCAATACACTAGCAACACAAATTAAACAAAAATGGCTGCTTTTTTTTCTGTAGCGGGTGAATGTAATTGTTTTTAATAACGCTTATTATTATTGGAGTTTGAGAATGGTTAATAAATGTTGTGCTATTAGAGGTTGCCCAATAAAGAAATCATACCCGCAGGTTGTGGGATTTCCTTCCACGGGTAAGTTTTCATTTCTGGTAGTAGGGTGCACTACATAATAATACTATAAAAGAAAAATAAATGTATCCTAACAAAGTTTTTTTTTTTTTCAGATTACCGCAAATATAGAATTAAGAAAAAAATGGATTGGGATGTTTCGTGGGAAATTAACTCAATAACTCGTAATATGTAGCTATACATTTCCAACCTGGAGGATTACCGGGCGGATTATTAAACTAGCTTTACGCTGCTGCAAGGAGAGAAGTATTGGGCTCAGACGCCATATCTGAGGATGATCTGAGCGACATAACAATAGGGCAGTTATTAAAACTCCTGCAAAGTACTACAGGTAAAATTCAGTGGGTCGCCACCAACGTGAGTTACCAGGTGACTCCTAAAAACCCTCATACATACGGGTCTCGGGGAATTGGGTGAAATGGTTCCGGCATGAGTGGACTGGATCACCCGTCTGGAGCTTGCGCTGGCGTTCCCCAATAAGTAAATAAAATAAACAATAACGTTTAAGTTATTAAATAAATCGTTTTTTTAACTTGAGTATTATTTTACTTAGTTTATAAATAGTACTATATTTTATTGAACCTATGGAATAGCTACATATTATTCTAGTAGCGTAATTGTAGAGGCGTAAGAGCGCAAACGAGCGTAATTTTGACTCACACACAACTCATGAAAGTAGGCTCAATTGCCTTCACACTGACTCATGACATGTGACATGTGGTTCACTGGTCCTAAGAATTTTGTTTAACATGGTCACCCTCGTCAGAAAGGGACGCGCCACGATTTCGAGCCTCTCTTTCGGCTCGCTTTTCTAGTCTCAGTGAACCTTCCAGTTGTACAAAGTACTTACTACTTCCATGGGTTCATGTCTATTTGGTTTGTGGTTTGGTGATACTGTTGATAAACATTAGCAACAGGAGTATTATTTTCTTTGATTAGCAAAATGAACATAGAAAGTGCTGCTATAAATATCATAAAAAGAGGTGTAGAATTAGATACCAATAAACGATATACGGAGGCACTCGTCTGCTATCAAGAGGGTCTTCAGATTTTAGTGGATAAAATTAAAAGTTTGTACCTACTAAAGTACTTTGTGAATTGTTTGCCACAATTATTACCTACTTTGTTTGTTTGTACTATGTTTAACACTAGATTACACCATGTTTACACTGGTTTTGTTGCCTCCAAGCTACTAGGTTTTTTTGATAGACCTGTATGTATGGAACAAAGCATAGGTCCAAATATGAATTTTCCCCTTTTTCCCCTTTAGTACATACGTAGTACTTATATTAATTCTGTGCTAAGATTCCAGAAAAAAATTGTGCCAAAAATTAAAAATTCCTGAAAATAGGGGACCGGCCAAGGTATGAGAATTGTTAAAAATATGTAATTTTATGATAGAATACATTTAATTAAACACATTTTGCGACTTTTCAGCACGAGTTTATTCTCCAGAGCTAATTTATTAGGGTTCAAACTTTTAGGGAAAGTCCATTTTCTACGCGTGACGTCATATGAATGCACATTTAGTTAGGGGCGTTTTGGTATCGCCCAAATATCGCTCAAAAATGTGAATTGTTTTTTGCTATATCTTGGGAAATAGTTTGGTTATTGATGTAATTCTTTTAAGGAAGATTCTATTATTGTGAGATATTTCAAAGGAGCATCAAAAAAAAAAGTTGTCCGGTCCCCTATTCCTTATTTTGTACTAATATTTTGAGACAGTATTAAAATCAAGTAGTTCTATAATTTCTAACATGTTTTTAATAGCTGTAAAAATTATAAAGCAATTTTATTTTATATATTAAATTTTTTTTTTCTCTCAAAAACTTTTTTGAAAGTTGTGTTAATTTTTGTTCATTTTATGGGTATAGTCCTTGTGTGGTGTAATCAACACAATTTTAGAAAATGACACGTTTTGTAAATCAAACTGTTTTTCAGATGAGATTGATGATAATATTAGAAGCTATCTTAGGAAAAAGGTGGAAGAATATATGAAACGAGCTGAAGCAATAAAAAAGCTTGTGATACAGCAGAAAGATGAAGGGAAATTCCATGAACAAGTGCATATTGAGAACAATTCTACTGGACACAGTTACAAGGCTCTATTTGGCCGGTTTTTGGATGAGGATGTACAATTTGTGGTTGTCGAAGATCCTTACATTAGGAGCTTTCATCAGGTATTTCTGTGGACATAATCCCTCAACTGTATTCCACTCTTGGAAATCTAAAATTTTAATTAAGCAAACCTGTACTAAGCAGGGCCTACCTGCGTAATACAGGTACCAGATCTCATCTTTCAGATAAATTAGCTTATTTTAAAAGTAGACATTGTAGTAGTATGATTCATAGTATATTTTATACTATTCACTAAGCTATCCTAACTAATATTATAAATGCGAAAGTGAGTTTGTTTGTTGGTTTGTTTGTTACCTCTTCACGCTTTATCTACTGAATCAATCTTCCTGAAATTTCGCATACACATAGCTGGAAGTATGGAGAAGGACATAGGGACAAGACATACCTTTCATCCCGGGAAAATGCACTGTTCCCGTGGGAAATTCACGCGGGCGAAAGCTAGTGATTGATAAAGAAGAATGTTTATGAGAAAGGATGTTTGTGTATTTGTTATGTCTTCCTACATAGTAAGGTATAAGAGTAGTTATAAAACTACTAAATGGATTTCAATGTTACATGAAATAGCAAATATCTTTGAAATTACCAAAGCCCAGGAGCACAGTTCACATCTTCAAAAACTTTTTGTTGTCCTAACAGTCATATCAAGTAGGTATTAGTTGCGCCCCACGGATTCGCTCCCGTGAGAATTTCGGAATCAAAAGTACTCTATGTGCTATTTTCGGTATTTTTCTACCTGTGCACCAAATTTAATCGAAATACATCCAGCAGATTTTGTGAGATTGAGTAACAAAGATCTTAACTTTGGCAATTATAATTTATTAGTAGGATTAATTATCTTGTATCCAGAGCAAAAAATAAATAATTCAGAGTAAAGGTTTGCCTATAAGATTTTAAATTAAAAAAGGTCAAATCATAAAAATCAATTAGATTTTATTAAAATTTAATTTTCGAATTTTTATTTCTTTATTTTGACCTATAAAACAAATATATAGTAATGTAGTAAGAGAGTGAGAGCCTTTGCCCATCAGTGAATCAAAAAATGTTTTTTACCAATCATGATTTAGAATATACCATTTCAATGTACATAGGTAAAACGCGGCGAGCGAAGATTTATGATTTCTTTTTTTCTTAACAAAATTTTCTCTGGGCGTCTTGCAAAATGAAATTAATATTTAAATAAATGATAATGATTAAAATAAACAAAAAAAAAACTTTCCGATACCGGGAATCGAACCCGAGCCTCCTGGGTGAGAGCCAGGTATCCTAGCCACTAGACCATATCGGAGTTGAATGTGTTGTTGAAAATAAGATATAGTAGGTAGTTCTCTATTGGGTTGATCTTGATAATGTATTTGTTATTGCATAGGTATTTTAAAAATCAAATATTATTTTATACATACTTAACTAGCTATATTCAACTTATTATTATGATTTGTTTCAGTGCCAAAATTTCCTAAGATTAACCGAGCTTTTAGTACGATCTTGTTCCAATTTGAGGCATATCGAGTTGATCACATCAAAAGACGGCCGATCAGAGGGCGACCAAAGAGAATGGTTCAGCAATTTGGGAAGTGACCTGATGAAGTACAGAGTGAAACTAATCGTCAAGTATTCAGACACCCTTCACGATAGACAAATCATGTTAGTATGACCACAGATAATATAATACTACTAGCTGCGCCCCGGGGCTTCGCTCCTGTAGGAATTTAGGAATAAAAAGTACCCTATGTGCTATTCCCGGTGTTTTTCTAGCCGTGTACCAAATTTCATCGTAATCCGTCCAGTAGATTTTGTGTAATTGAGTAACATACATCCTCACAATCTCACATCCAAACTTTCGCATTTATAATATTAGTATGATGCTAGAAGTATTTTACAACAAAACAAAAGTACAAAAGGACAAAAGTAGTTAAATACATAACTTTGCATTTTAAGTGTTTTATTTTTGTTTCAGATTAAGTTCAGGGTGGATAATTAAAATAGGAAGAGGGCTAGATTTCTTTAAAGCCCCTGAAAATAAATTTTGCTTAGGTGTATATGATATGGATTTACGGCCATGCCATGAAACTACTGTAGATATAGTGCATTCCAAGAATGTTAAGCAATCTTATGGATGAATTAATGTGTTTTTTCCTAATTATCATTTTATAAGTAATAAATCAGTTTTTTGCACTGCGTACTTTTTTTTATAAATTCCGTTCAGTAGTTCTTGCCGAAGCAGTAAAGTCATAAATATTGGTATTAAAATGTAGTGATTATGTACTCTTTGATTGGTATGTTAGTTTAGCTATTGGACACAAGAGGGCGCTGTCACAAATTTCTTATATAGCAGAAGTTTTTGTTATTGACAGTCGCTTTTCTGTCTAGATGTCGCTACTATCTCTCGAATGTAGTAGTTAATTTCTGTTGTCCATACTAATATTTTGTGAAAATTGCGATTGTATCCTTCTTTCACGTCGAAACGGATTGATATGATTTTTTGTGGAGATAGTGAGAGGACTAGAGAGTACCATAGGCATAAACCGCGGGCAACAGTCAATAATACATAAGTACCTAATTATTTTTATATAGATTAAGTAAGTAGGGAGATCTATGTATTTTTATTTCAATTAGGGTTTTATGGCTACTATACATTTCGTTTTATTCGTAATGTCCGTGGATTCATGTTGTATTTTTCAACCAATGACGCTAAAATATAGTATTTTTTTATGTCAGGTCTTCTAGGTTTGAACGTGGAATTATTTCTGTTGATGTAATATTAGTTCGTGTTCTTTATAGGTGACATGACTCAAGAAGAATAAAAAAGGGAATAGATTTAAATAAAATAATGTTTATTGTAATGTGTAATTATACTTTATTTTTTATAAACATAACAATAGCGTGGGTTTAAATTGAACCACACATATCATATCAGTACAACTCGAATCAACTAGGATGACGTATTATCTGTGATCGCCAATGCGCGCGGTCCAAGAATCGGGAGAGTCCCCCCGCAAGTGGTTGCTGTAGCGTGGGGGGGGGGTGACTCTCCTCCCCGCGCTGTAACGCCCCGCTTATACCTTAAATTCGCTTCTGGCGGAGTTCAGAATCGCCATTCTATTTAATTCGGACTGTAAATGTCTTTACAAGTGTTACGTACAATGGAAATACAAAAAGTATACATAAAATAGTTAGCCTATTAAAAAAAAATGTGGTATCTATGATTGAGTTAAGTAGATGGAGTATATAGATTAATCTTAAATAATAAAATAATCATAGCAATACTATAAAATCGCCACCGATTTATTAGTATAAGGGTAGAAAATCTTAAAGTAAGTTTATAATCTTCGGCACGTCGTTAATGGCGCAAATTTCGTTTTATGGCAATGAGACAGCCATTTGAAGACTAGTTACACAAAGTATGGCATCTGTTTAAATGTCTTAAATATTTCGTTTAAATAGAGCTAGAAAGTAAAGTCGAGGGCAGATAGAACTGACCCCCCTTTCTCAGGTCTCCCTTTATTTTGGGGGGGTTCTGCCCCCGACTGTACATCTGAAAAGCACGTATACAGCAGTATTTACAATTATCTGATATGTCTTAACATTAGTGAAAAAGACTGGAGAACTTATTCATAAAATTCATAGTTTCGTAAAAGTCTTAAAATTTATTTCATTTTATAACTCATCGTTTTCTAAAAGTTTTAAAATTGATTTCATTTTATATCAGACTGAATATAACGGTATTCTTAACTATGCCTTTACAAATCAAAGCAATAAGTACAAATGTACAGTCAATAAATTTTTAGATTGTCAACATTTGGCACACAATTTTAACAGTTTATACATAGCTTTCTTGTTTTGCTGAGAAAAGCATCAAGGATTCCATGAGATGTGGCCGGATCATGTCTTCCACATCTTTCTGGTATTCGAGGAAGGCTTCAGGGCTGTGTCTGTAGATAGTCCTCAGAGCCTTGAGGCAGTGTATGAGAGTTTGGTCGGGGTTGACGTCGACGTGGGGACGAGTTCTCTGCATCCTAACCAGGCGGGTAAGATGAGGAACGCCCTCCAGTTGGACGATTTGATGTGCCACTTCTGGCACAATCGCAAGTCTGAAATGTGAATAAAAACAGTTACAATATTTTGTAAGTAAAAAGTTACTTTAATAATAAACACACAAAAAATGTGAATAAACAAGGTAAATGAAAACAATAGGTTGGTTTAAGGGCAAGGTGTTAAACCAACTCAAAACCAATAAATGATTTCATGTAGACACATCAATTTTGAAGAAAAATCTTCTCGTATTTAGAATTCACATTGATGAATGATAATAGTGCCTTGCAGGGCTCATGTTGTGCACCATTATGCCATGTTTAGTGCACCATACATTTTTCACATAAATCTCCTTTCACCCAAAGGTTGGCTGGAAGAAATTGCATTTGCGATCTCGCCTTTGCGCTCATTTATGTATTTACTTTTTGTCACTACTTGACTACTTTGTATATTTTTTTTTCTGTAAATGGTGCAATAAAGTGTTGATCACAGATTATAAGGCTAGATACCGCATAATATGTTTGTTCGATAGTATGAAAACCGAGCGTGCCATTATTTTCTACCTATGATTACGTCACGCTAGTCATATTAGTGATGGGCGCAACATAAACGCGAATGAAAGCTAACTGAGTAGCAAACGCGTGATTGTTTGTCCATTGGACATACGCCGGGCACGTTTCGACATACTGCCTGCGGTATCTAGAGTATATCAAAATCTGTGGTGTTGATCTATCTATTTCATTTGTGCACATGTGATATGTACAAGATCTAATATTAGAAATAATAAAGAGAATGATAATGAACTACAGACCTAGATATAGCCTCAGCAGCATGGCAGTGCAGACGGGCCTGCGCGCGCAGCTCAGCGTCGCGCGGCGCGTGCGCGGGCGCGCTGCGCGTGAAGCACACCAGCGCGGCCGGCGTCGCGCGCAGCTGCGACAGCTGCAGCACGCAGCGAGTGATGCGCGATAGCGACGCTAGGAACGACGCTGTCTGTTCCTGTACATAAGATCAATCATTATTTATTATTTACTTTGTCGCCGGAGACGCCAATTTAGGAGCATCGTGATATGCACCAGACGGTGATCATCACGCAGCGAGAGATGCGCGACAGCGTACGCCAGGAACGATGCCGTCGAGATGTTCCTGTACCTGAGAGGAAGCTTCATAGGCTAAACAGGGGTGTCATATATGCCTAAAGTAGTTGTATTTCGCGCGCTTCGATTTGCTATTATACAAGAGTGCAAGATGGCTTACACATGTATTTTTTATGATTTTACAACGATATAAATTAAAAAAAGATTTTTTAGGAAATTACTTTCGTGGTTAATAAATGTTTGTACTTTAGAATGTTTGGGTTTGAACTAATATTTGATTTATTTTCAACAAAATTCAACAAAAAGTACTGTGAAGATTGTTTACATGATTTAGTCAATTAAAAAAGAACACAGAAACTGCTCTCTCTCTCGCTCTCTGACAGCCTCGAGCAGTCTCTCCACTGCTGGACAAAGGCCTGGTGAGTTTACTACTACTACAAGTGAAACTGTATATCCGTGAACACGTCAACACGGGCTTCTCCAGCTCCAGCTCCGCAAAAGTTGACGAGGCACGCTGTACACAGCAGCAACAGCTGGCAGCAGTCCGTGCGGGTTAGGATACCTGTGAGGAGCTTCCTTTCTCAACGTAGTACTTATATTAATTCTGTTCTGCACACGCAGTACTTAGATAACATATTTATTTGATGTATATTCCAATGCTACTGAGTGACCCGTTGAAATATTCAGGATGTACAGTCATGTTTATGCTTTGAGGTATCAACGATTTTAAATACCAGTGCGCCACGCGGCTGAACATGTAATACATATTTTGATTAATCTATTGTGAAGGTTGTATAAAATGGCGATAATTTTGTTTTATTTCAAACTAATAAATTGTATTAGTTTGAAACGTTGTTAAAAAACTAATCTTGCATTTTAATTTAGTGAATCTTAAAAATATGCCTCTTCTAGCAGCGTTTTCATTTAACACTTAATTGCCAGTCTACTCATCAATAGATGCTAGGTCAGTACCACTAGCCAGACTACAATAAATTATTCCTTTTTATTAAGAACAGCAGAAAGTGCTCGGACCCCGCCTCTTGACAGCTTCGAGCAGCCTCTCCACAGTGCGATGTCTGTGAGCACCTCTACGATGCGTCAGGATCGCTGTGGCTGTCCTCGGAGCTTCTCCAGCTCCAGCTCCCGGACTAAGTTGACGAGGCACGCTGTACACAGCAGCAACAGCTGGCAGCAGTCCGTGCGGGTTAGGATACCTGTGAGGATGGTAAATGATTTATTTATTTCTCAACAAACAAACGTAACGTGTTTCTCAACATAATAAATAAAATACACACACACACACGCATAAGAGCTTTAATACTAAAATCTACATATATTTATCCGCAATGCTACTGTGAAATACACTATCACAGGTTTCTATTCAGTGTAATTTATTATGCTTTGATGTTTGATATCAACACGATTTTAAGTACTAGTGGCCTTCTCGGCTGAAATTAGTACTTCTTGTTTTGGAACATTAATCTATTGTGAAGGTTATAAAATGCAATAACTTGATTTTTTTATAATATTTCAAACTATATAAGGTCTTATTAGTTTGAAATGAAAAAAGATAAAATAAAATCGGATGTTTGTTACTTTCTACTGTGATGCAATAGTTGGTAATGCTGGTAGAAAAACACCGGGAATAGCACATAGCATACTTTTCTCTCTTATTTTATCTATTTTTCATTCAAACTAATAAAATTGTATTAGTTTGAAATAGAAAAAAAAACAAATCTTGCATTTAATATAGTTTAAAATTAAAAATATATCTAGATAGCAGCGTATTTATTTAACAGTTAATGCGTCTACTCATCAATAGATGTCGCTAGCAGTACCACCAGACAATATTCCTTTTTATTCAACAGCAAAAAAGTGTAAACGCACCGGTAATGTTCTCCACAATGGTGTTTAAGTAGACGTGGAGTTGCGTGAGGTCGTAGTGGCCCCGGAGCCAGGGAGCTGTGATCTGTGTGAGGACTGTGATGGCTTCTCTCATTTGTGGCTCGGGGTTGCAATGGTCTGATAAGATGTCCGAAATGATTTCTATTCCGCCACCCTAGATGAAAAGATGCAATGAGGAAACAAGGAAAAGAGACCAATCAAATTAACTAGCTTCGTCCGCGGATTCGCCCGCGTGAATTTTCCACGGGAACAGTGTTTTTTCCCGGGACGAAAGGTGTATGTCCTTCTGGGTACTTCTAACTATGTGTATGCGTTTCAGGAACATTGGTTCAGTAGATAAAGCGTGAAGAGGTAACAAACAAATAAACTTACTTTCGCATTTATAATATTAGTTATGATAAAAGGTCTATTAAAATAAAAACTTCAAATAAAATCCTACTAATATTATAAATGCCAAAGTTTGTGAGGATGTTTGTTACTCAATCACGCAAAATCTACTGGATGGATTTTGATGAAATTTGGTATACAGGTAGAAAAATACCGGGAATAACACATACGGTACTTTTTATCCTGAAATTCTCACGGAAGCGAAGCCCCGGGGCGCGGCTAATATAATATAAGTTTTTGCGTATTCCAATACTTTAAACATTCACGGGTAGTTTAGGTTGATTCAATCAATAAAATTATCTTGTTAAAACACGGACGGGCTGCAAAACTGCAAACGTACCTCTTCAAACTGTTTGACAGCCTCTCCTGTGACGCATACAGTCGCAAGCGCCCTCAGCGAGAGGGCCTTGATGGAACTCTTGTTGCTCTCAATGATAGCCGTGAGGAGGGCTCGCGGCACTCCGCACTCCACGAACGGGAGGTCCGTTATGTTCTTAATGATCTTGGAGCATTTCTCGTGAAGGCTACCCTCTGTCGCCTCGCCCAGCATCGCTAGGTGACCAATCGATGTCAATGTACTCTTGAGGATCATGTCTGAAGGGGGCTCTTCGATTATTGACACTAGAGTCTGTGAAAAATGGGAGAGAATCATACATTATTTATTTTTTCTTAGCTGGAAAGAAGTTAATAAAAAAAATTAAGTTATAAACACGATCAAATGTGTTTAATTAGCAAACACGCAATCTAGCTGTCGACCAGTGATATAATTTTGAAGTTGATGAAATTGTTTGTATGTGAATAGGCATCGCTCAACTTTTGATTGAGCAACATACAACATGTAATTGGTTCTCATGATGTTGTTATTTAAGTACATAAATGGTAATTAGCATAAATTAAATCATTAGTCAGATATAAAGGTTAAATAACGTAAAAAGTGCAGAGGTTGTATTGAATGTCTAAAGTGAGATGATTAATGAATTGTTTGAAACTGCTTTTAAAGATTTTTCAAAATTACCTTCATCTGTTGCACTAAAACCGCTTTAGTGGTTTCCAAGAAAATCCCTATCAATGTGTCCAAATGTTTTTCTACCAGAGTCCATTCTGGGTTGCTCTCATTCATTTCCAGTTTAACATCTTCTCCTATATCTATGAGCTTCCTTAGATATATTTCTAGAGACTTCTTTATCCTGTCCCATCTCTCAGGGGTCTCCCCTGGGGGTTTAGTGTTGAGAGTAATGCTGTGAGCCAGAACAAATTCATTTATGTTTGCAACTAACAAACATACTTGTTCTTCGCTCGTCTTGTCTTCTTCTATTTGCCTAGAATAAATAATTATTTTGTTAGTATCGACCAATTCAAGTTGTACTTACCCATGAATACGTAGTTTAATTTTATTGTCAAGTTCTTGGTGGATAAGTCGTAAGTAAGTCTAATTAACTGGTAAACCACTATACAATTTATTAGAGGTACTTATTTTAATATAATTAATAGATGTAAATGTAAGTAATAGAAATAAGAATTTATCATACATTCTAACTTCTGATTTAATTAAAGCAAATATGTAAAATCTTAATTATATGATGTATTTTGATTAATGTTGAGTAAGTTCTGAAATGAACGTAAAACTTGATATATTAGTTTACTAAATTAACCGAAAGTTAATACTTGGACCATCAAATATATTAACATTAACGTGTAGTGATGAAATGCTTAATTTATTAACAGAATAAGTGAATGCTTTCCCAATTTGCATACACAAGTCATGATCAGTGGTTGAGTTACGTAATATTCATTTAGAAATTGGTAAACATTTGAATGCTAATTGCTTTATCAATTGCATTTGTGCATTGAATAACTTCAGACGATAAATAAATTAGATCACTCACAGAGCCGCTATTACGAAATATCATTATTTATTATATATCAATTGTTCAGAGATGCTTTCAATTTCTATGATGATAATAATACTTTATTCAATAGCAAGGCACAAATTTAAGCCAGGAAATAATTCAATATTCAATAGCAAGGTTTCATGAAGATAAAAATTTACCTTAGCAATTCACTGTACTGATAGACGATAATCTGCCCGTGCGTTTGTACTTTCTTAATGTTCCCTGTGATCGTAGCAGAGCTGGCAGTTACCATCGCCTTCATCTCAGCCCCTAAGGGCTTGCTTTGCAGCGTGGTCATACATTCGTTCTCGCAAGACCCCACTAAATCACACAGCCAATACTGCACCGGTTCAGGTTTCCGCTCACATAGTCGCTCCAAAGTCGTCTGGTCTATACTCCTTTCCCTGTATAATATCTCGTTCTGGTTATTTAAAACCAACCTGCAATATAGATAATGTTTAAGAATTAATTGCAAGTCCACAAACCTCTAATTATATGCAAGAGGATTTAATTTGATCGCTTGTAAACTTTATTCAATAAAGGCTTGAATGACGGTAATTATGTAAAGCTAGCAAATAAACTCACCCGCTGGTAAACCTGTCTAATAAGTTCAGTCTACTATTTTTGCCAACGCTCTTTGGAGACACCCCGTTCATGAACTCGTGAGGTGCCAACATTTTTGGTGTAGAAGTACATGCTAAATTAATTTGGACATCTACGAAATTAATTTCTGTATCTTTTAATTTCTCTCTTTTGGAGTCGTGAGTTAAATCTCTATTATTTTTAGAATCAGTCTCGTAAGGAGTTTTTTGTTTATCTTGAAATTGGGGTGGTGGTGTAACTCTTCTGATTTTGAAATCGTTTTCAGTAGTGTTTCTTGAATTTATATCGCAGTCATCACCCACAAGTCTTTCATTATAATGAGGTATAAGCATTTCCTTCTCTGGATACCCGACTACCACCCACGAATTTTGCTCGTACGCTCTTGGTAGACCTAAAGAGGGTACTCTGCTTCCATCTAAAATTCCACCTGCTTGGTTGTCAACGATACCTGGCTTTTCTTTCTTGCCAGGAAATATCCTAAACAAATCTTTAGCTTTATCTGATTTAGTTGCCATTCGTTGTTTTGCTTTAGGGCCTGCTTTTTTTGTTGTGGGTTTTAAATGAAGACTGTCCATTATATTTTTCCCTAAAATAGCCTTGGAAGGCTTATGAATTTGATCATTTTCGTATTTCTCTTCTACGAAACTTTCATCTTCATCAATGTATCCTAATGAATGATGGCCACTTTGAATGTCGAGTATTTGTTGATCTAACCGTTGAGCTTCAAAGTTGAGAGATTTATTCAGTCTATTTCTTTGGAATTTAGGAGTATTAGTAATTGGAGCATTTTCTTCATTGGACATACTTCGTTTGAAATCAACTTTTGCTATAGAGGTTCGTTCAGTAGGAATGTAAGAAACGTTGGCAATTGGTGTCCGCACTCTGGGTTGGTTGTTTACCAAGATTTCATTGTTGTCTGCTAATTTAATATACTCTAGACTTTCATCAGATTTATTTTTACTTGTTTCCAGATCTTTAACTTTTGCTACTTTACTTATTTTAGTACTATCCGTTTCCGTGCTGGAAACAAAAGATTTTTTGACTGGATATTTTTTTGATGGACTAATGACATTAATATTTTTAACTGGTACATCTTTGGCGTCATTGTATATTGCACTTTTGTTTGGAGAATTTTCTTTATTACTCTCATTATTTGGAGGCGTAACTTTTATTTCTACTCTATTACTTTTATCTATATTCGATTTAGTATTAACAGCTTTCGGTGAGATATTTTTTGATACCTTATCTGTATTGTTCTTTTCAATGTTTATATTTTTGGCCGACGACAGAGTTTTATCATTTCCATCCACATCCTTATCTTTTAGTAATTCCATATGCTCTTCATCTCTATGAATTTCATAATATTTCTGTAAATCATACGGGGTTTGTATTACACTACTACTTCGATTCCTTGGCTTCGGAGTAGGGGCAAAGCTACTATTATTTATTATTTTAGCATTATCAACAACATCTTTGCTCTGTGGAGTGTTCGGGATAACTTGTCTAACTGTAATATTTTCATTGTTGTTAGAATCACTACTACTTGACGATTTATTTTTAGAGTCGTTCGACTCTGGTGAGGGGTAGTACTGCGAGGGGGGCGGGGAGCTATCAGAGTCAGAGAATCCGGAATCTTGGCTCTTGTGACTGCCGGGGCTGCCGTGACGTAGCGGCCAGTTTATCTGTGCATTGTTAGGCTGCGCAATGTTATCGGCGCTATTGTTCCTTTGTTGCTCGGGCTGGTTGGCGATCCAATGAGGCAACTGCGGCTCCCAGTCGGACTCCTCTGGTTTGTCGTCTTCCTTCCACTGCGCCTGCGCCACAGGGCTGCCGAAATTCCTGACATTCTGCGGCGAGTCCTCCCACCACACCTTGCTGCGCGTTCGTTGGAAATTCGACATCCTGCAAAAGAACAAAGACTTGATAGGTAAATTACTCGTGGGAAAGGCGTGTAAATCATCTAATGAGCGTTCCTCAAATGACGTAATGTCTTGGTCTATAATGGAGCCTATAGTTTCGGAGGTGGCGATGCGTGACGGTCTGCTGAGGTCACATTTGTTTGTTTATTTTTTGTCGTCATGGGAATTTGCTACAGAAAAACGGATTTATGATTCAACCTTTGTTGGATAATGAAGGAGAACAAAAAGTTTGGGCATGTTGCGGAGTAAAATAATAATAATCGCGATCTTGAACAAGCTAGGCCGGGCAGATGTTAAAAACCGTTGCAGGACTATTGTGCAGTTCAGTGCAAGGGCATTCATTCATCGACAGTGATTCGGTTGTCCCCTCGTCGGTGAACGTCGGAATATGACAGGGTCGATGGCGACCGCGACATTGAAATTAAAATCTATAACATTTTCATGTTGCAAGTAAATGCATTGACATCAGGACTTAGGACTTAAGCATGCTTTGGAAATTCCCTAATAATTCCCTATTAAAATAGTGGGTTACGTAATTAAGTACTAGTACTTTATAACCAATGTATTTTGTTATCATACATCTGTTTGTTATTCCTTTATAAAATAAAAATTTAAATCGTGAGTAAATTTTGTGGATGTCATATGATGTATCTATTTTATTTATGTTAATTTATGTTGATAATGTAATAAACAAATAAAGCTATTTATTTACATTTTTTTGTTCTAAAATGCTAACTGCTACTTAACAGTAGCACTGTCTATGTTCCGTTTACTGGACCTGATTATTTACGTTTGAGTGTGAGTCACTAGAGTCAGTGTATCTGATTCACCGGTAGTAGTACTTAATCAGCTGGTTACTCATTGGTGATAGTATACAGAGCCCAGAACATCATAATATTGTTAAAAATAATTAAATATTTGGCTCGTTGATGAGTCGTGGTGTCATTAGGATGAAATGATGTAAGAAAAAAAGGTTGCACTAATTTTGGTGTTCTTAATTGTCATAATCATAATAGGTAAGTAACTACATATGTTCTTAAGTTAAAAATTTATTTATTGCTGGCAGAATGTAAACAATTATCTTTACTTAGAAAAAAAAAAATAAAAGCTTATGAAATGAACCCATACAGCAACATGGACCACTCGTGAGTCCTTGTTGCTCAAAGATTTTGTTTTTTAACCCCCGACCCAAAAATAGGGGTGTTGTAAGTTTTACCTGTCTGTTATCTATCTCTCTCTCTGTCTGTGGCATCGTAGCAGCCAAACGGATGGACCGATTTTGATCTAATTTTTTTTGTTTGAAAGTTGACTTAATGAGTGATGTTGGCCATGAAAGATAAAAATCGATTCAGCCGTTTAGAAGTAATCAGCACTTTTTCAACGTGAAGTCATTTTTGTAAAGTAATTGAAGCTATAAGACTCAAATCAAATTGAAGCCTTAACATTAACCCGAATTGCATCAAATATTTGGAGGCTCTTCTGAAGCCCTAGTTTATTTATCGTGGTTTGCATATAGAAGTAGACCACTAGTACAATGCGCATATCCATTATAACAATTAACACGAACCCTCTACCTGTTTCTTAAGTGACCCATTGAGCGTGCGCGTTAATGGTCATCTAACTATTGCTAATATTGTTATAGGAGAATACGCGACCGTGGTCATTATATTGCAATAGTGTTCAATAGATGGAAGTATGAATCATCTTAAATGCAATGATTAGTTTAATAAACGAATAGGTGCTTTGCTTAATCTTATATGCTTCATAATTTTTATTGTAATTGATAGTCTTTTTAATTGTAATTGAATGGTAAATAGGTAAGATTTTTTATTGATAAAAGTTTGTGTTTCTTACAGTACAAACAACATTTAAAATCATCTGCAATAGCCGATGTTTTGTTTATATTTATTACGTAGTGGACGTGTTTCGGCTGAGAGAGAGAGAGAGAGTGTACATAAACGTATGATCCCGGCATTAGGAATTTTATGTAACTTTTACGAGAACGTATTACGAAAATTTGTTTTTCTCACTTGGAAATGAATCAAAGGAGATCGGATTTGTGCAATCACTTTTAAATTATTGCTATTTTGAAACGTCAGTTAATTATTTCCATGATTTATGATTAAGATTGGTTATAATAAATCTATGTAACCGTGATTTTTAAGGCCGTGAGCGTCAAATATTTATATAATGTTTATATATTGGTTAACAATATTTTGACATAGATACCGCGTTTTTATGAATTAATTTTTTAATTGCATAATTAATATTGTAACATGCATGATTGTAGATTTTAACGGTAGTAAAAACAAAACAAACAGGTGATTTTGAATGAAGCTATTGATAGGGGCTGGATGCGGGATAACGTATTTTTAGCTAGTACGTAGTGTGGGTTCAAAAACAGCGATAAAGTTACGTAAAAGTACGTTTGTTAGTAACATATGATAACTTTGTTCCCGTAGGAATTTCTGGAAATTCTCTCTTTAATGCTCCCCTACACTCCCTAAGGAACCTACATATCATATTTCAGCTTCCTACGCTCAGTAGTTTTGGCTGTGGGTGTGTCATTCTCTCAGTCAGTAACGAAAAAATAACGAAAGAATTTAAAATATACTAGCTTTTGCCCGCGGCTTCGCCCGCGTGAATTTCCCACGGGAACAGTGCTTTTTCCCGGGATAAAAAGTAGCCTATGTGCTATTCCAGGTCATTATCTACCTCTGTACCAAATTTCATCGAAATCCGTCCAGTAGATTTTGCGTGATTGAGTAACAAACATCCTCACAAACTCACAAACTCACAAACTCACAAATTCACAAATTCACAAACTCACAAACTCACATCCAAACTTTCGCATTTATAATATTAGTATGGATTGTTTTATATAAATTCTAGCTTTTGAACACGGCTTCGCCCTCGTGGATTTCCCACGGGAACAGTGCTCTTTCCAGGGATGAAAGGTACCCTAGGTCCTTCTCAGTTCTTCTAACTATGTGTACCTATGCGAAATTTCAGGAAGATTGATTCAGTGGATAAAGCGTGAAGAGGTAACAAACAAACTTACTCTCGCATTTATAATATTAGATAGGATATATTGAAATCTTTGATTGCCCCATCTTTTTGAAATACATTGCTTAATTAAAAAGAACGAATCACGTCTCCTATTTTTATGACAGACATACCTACGGGATAACAATACGGAGAACTTGTACAATTATGTAGTTAAATCAAGATTTAAATAGAATGTGAAAAATGTCAACTGAATAAGGTCGTCGGTAGTCTTTTAAACATGCTAAATGTTCAAACCTTGAAGTTAAGTTAGAAGATATCTTACGAACATTCCACGAGTGATAGACGCAGCCCCTTGAAGACTTCCTCTGATACTAGTTCTGTTATCGCATAATGACCTTTATTTTCATTGCCGTAAAGCCAATCGAGACACGCATTTAATCGGACATGGTTGAGTAGAAACAATCGATGCAATTATGCTTTTGTTGTTTGACTTTGAAATTTCAAGTTTACGGATACTTAAACATAGGTAATTTTGTCCATAATTTTGTCTTCTCATATTTTCCTGAGTTTATTCGGGCCAATCAGCAGAGTATAGCCAGCAGATGAATATAATAAAATAACAATATCTTGCGTCTTGCTTCCATGCTGGTCCAAGGGAAAAGAAAAAACAAAGAATGTGCCAGCTGCTTCTATTCCCGCGCAGCGCAGTTTGTAAAGTCAATCGAGGGAAAGGGCTTTAAATTGGGGATTCCTCCACTCATAGGCGATGTGCTAGCAACCTGTCACTATATCTGAATCTCCATTCCGTCAGAAAACCTACTATTCAGCTAAGCTTGGCTCTGTCTCCCCCGTAAGGGATAAACACGTGATTCTATGTATGTATGTATCTACCTTGCGTCTGGTAGTTTGCCTCATATTTATTGTCAGCAAAGATTTATGCATAGAACATAATATCTCGATGGAGTTAAGTCATTTTTTCAATTCTTGCTTGTTTCAGATGTTTAGAAGATATGATTTGAAATGTTTGAGTAGGTACTTTAGTTGCGTTTTTGTATTGTCTCTATGAACCTTGAGTTAAAAATGACATATAAAATGTCGAATGAAGCGAGACGAACGAAAGTAAAGCCAATTACGCAAAATTGCGATATCGTGTACGAATATAATTGCGAACTATGGTAGGTACCCGGTGATTATTGTTTTCATGTTTCAACAGAAACGGCAAAAAGTAATGGCTCGCGTGATGAACAGACACACATCTTCTCTAGAGGTTCATGTTATGGGGGAATTAATAATGATGTAGATAAATGATGCACTTACTTATACAGTTACCCACTGGCCTATTAAATTAGCTAATAGCCTCATCACCTTGATAGATTGTAAACTTTACAATGTACAAAGCAACGGAATTCCTATCCTATGTAGTCTAACTTAACTAATATTATAAATGCGAAAGTGAGTTTGCAAACTCACTTATGAAAACATGTTTATTTATTTGTTTATTTGTTACTTCTTCTCGCTTTATCTACTGAACCAATCCTGAAATTTCGCATACACATAGACGCACTGAGAAGAGCATAGGGTATCTTTCATCTCGGGAAAAATCATAATCATAAATCATTTATTACCAAGAAAAGTTACAAATTACAAGTACAGTCGACCGCACCTCAAGTTACCCTGCATGATCTCTTATGCCGCGGCCGCAGAGTCGAATTTGCAATGAATTTGAGTAGGTTGATGTGCTGATGACTGTACTGGAGCCCTGCGCTAAGTAAAAAATTATGTTACAGGGAATCCCTCTCTTTACAATTGATACTAGTATGCATTTGGTAACATTAACAAAAATAAATATTTATACATGCAAGCGTACGCGTGCACTGTCCCCGTGGGAAAATAACGCGGGCGAACCTGCGGGCAAAAGCTAGTAAAGAATATACTTGGCTTACCTAATAAGTATGATTTTGCATGTAGCAGAGAAAGCATGACAAAATTATACAGACAGATGGAATTAGTCTCGCTCCATTAAGGATCTGGCAGATTTAGCCTGATTTTTTACGGGTCCGACTGTAGTATATTAGTAATTGCAATAATCGGTGGTTATTCGGAATATGCTCGTGCACATTGTAAATTGCTATACGTGCAGGTTATGTTACTGCTATCATAAGTTATACAGAAAATAGAGATGAAATAGAGCGCGCAGGGACTTACAGTGACATACTTACATGTAACCACTTTTTTAATTATTCTCGCAATGCAGTTTCATAGCCAGTTGTTTTAAAAATAGACCAAAACATCTGACGAACCTGTCTATAGAAAGGAGAGCTCTCAAGAATTTAACACCTTCATGTTTGTACCATATTTGGCGTACAAGCGTCGAGGCAGAGTCCGTAAACAATATAAACATAGAATGCAAACGATAATGTGTGCAATGTGCACCTGGCATAACGGTCGCGTGTCATCTGCTCGTCTGCCATACGCCACGCTTGGCTGTATCGCACGCGCCCTTTGCCCGCTGCGGAGTCCCAAAAAAAATTTGGTTCATATCGAATATCGAACGTCACTTTTTGCGTCAATAACGGTTTGTTTATATTTTTTAAATTTCGATTTGGAAACCTTCAATGTTTTGAAAACTTTGCATAAATTAGTACTTACTTATATTTTTATTTTTTATAAACGGTCATTATTTTCCCTAATGTGTTGATAACATGGAAAAAATAAGAACTTAGATAAAAATCGAGTGAACGTTAAAGTATCAATAGTGTCATCGGTTGTGATTTGATCGCTATGGTTACAGCCAGGTGTTGGGAGTTCCGCTTTTTCAAATTGAGGGTCACCGGGTTCGATTGGCGCCCCTTGTAACTTTGTACAAGCCCGCTCTATTACTATACAGAGTGATCCTTTTTTTAAGTCCCACCATGGCTTGATAGTTTTTTTTTTATTTACACCAGGAAGATGATACTTTTTAAAGTCTTCTAAACAACAAAATCTAAACTTATTTACTCATTGTTTCTTAACTACTAACACACTAGCAAAAACTAAACGTAAACTTGTTTAAAAAAAGTAGTTAAAGTACAATCATAAAAAAATTAATGGGCTGAAAAACATTTCAACTTTGCTTCAGTTAAAAAAATCTGTATTTTACTGACGAATAGTTTCAAATAAATTACCGAATTCCTTTTTCTGAACTACGCACATATTAATTTTATTGGTTCCGTTCCGACTCGAAATTAAGCTTGATTGCTATTAAGTTATGATAAATAATTCATTAAAATATTAAATATCCATATTATGTGGAGCGTTATTATTTCTTAAGATCTATTGTTCTTATTTGCGCAAGTGCGTTTGCAAGCGTATGCGCAATTTAACTTGTCATAAATTAATTAGCATACTAAACACTGGAATTTGTTCTTATTATCGACATTTCATTAATATATTTGTTTTAAGTAATAGCCTGTTTATTTCAGTCCAAGGACAAACACGTCAATTTTTTCAACTTGTAAAATAGAAGTTACTGAAATCAAATTTACATAACAATAAACTTATTATGTGAATATTTGCCTTAATTAATATTTTTGCGTCAACATTACACGGATCGCTTGATAAATTGTCACTAAAATTTTATTTTTATTTTATTTATTAGAAACAGCAACATTACAAATACACAATAGAACAAGTTTACATACAAATCCTTAATAGTAAAATGTGTAATTTGCAATTCTTCTGTAAAATTATGCCTGTAGCCATGTTAAAATTAAAAAGGTACCAACGCGTCTGAATCATCCTGTATGTACTCGAGATAAGATGGCGTAGCCCTACCCTTAAACAAACCGAAACGTTACCGGTTGCTTAGCATCTGTTTATAATTCGATATTGTATCGAGTCGGGACTTCCGCACTCACCGGAATGCAAGACAACAGTGAAAGTGCGACGATAATAAGTTTCGTTACACAATGAGTGAAGAAGCTGGCTAATGTTCTAAATGATTGCATTAAAAAAAAGTTTTATTTGACAGCAATAAGAAAAAGAATGTTTTAAGAAATACTGGCCATTACTCTATATTTATATAAAATGCAATTAGTTTTCTAATTTTAAAAATATATTTACTTTCTTATTCATAAAAAAATAACGATTTTAAGCCTATTTTAGTTAAAATACGGTTTGGCACTATCTCTTGCTATCTCCATTGAATTTTGCTGCTAGTATTTTTTAAATCAATAACAGGACATAGAATCGATCACGTAACACTTGAATTTTGTTTGTCTTCTGAGATATCCGCTATCAAGTGGTTTGCCTTGCCGCTGAAGATGCTAATGGAGGAATGTTACAACATCCGAATGCTTCAAGTTCTTGCGCACTTCATATTTGTTTGAAGGATAAAGTCGGTTTTATTAACTACGACATTGGACCATTTATTATTAGTAGTAACTTTCAACTCTATGCTGGTCTGGGAGCATAGAGAAAACAGCCTCTTCTCTTCGTAAAACTCAATCAAGGAACAGAGTTAGAAGTTGGGGATCCTTCTCAAATGCGATGAGCTAGCAATCTGTCACTATTTTCGAATCTCAATTCCAACAATAAGTCCACCATCCAGCTAAACGTGGCCTTCGAGTCTCTGTCTACCCCGTAAGGGATAAAGACCTGATAACGTATTTGTCTTTACTCTAGAATTTTTCAATTTATTTTCCGCATTCATATCAACTTGTTACGAGAAAGTCTAGAAACGGAATGCTTGCTAAATCGGCAATTGTAAGATTCCATAAAAAGAAGTTGAACTAACAGCGTATCGCACGATCGTACGGTTGGTTGGATAAGGGCGTCATAGGGCACGCGTCGGTGGCATATGGTTGATAACGCCGTATGCTTTTAAAAAAACAGGCGCGTGGCGAAGATTAACGTTCTTACAGCGTAACAACGATTATAATGAACACGAGTGAGGTTGCCACTAAAGCTATTTTCTCTATGTACACGTTAGTTCCTTTTTTGGCCACATTCATTATGAACGTTGTCGCGCTAAAATTTAAAGGCGCACTAAAAAACATGTTCTTTGTTTTTTTTTAACCTATTTTATCCCTTTCCTTCCTTTTCCCTTTCCCTTTCCTTCCAAACCTGTCTATTCCTTGCGAACTCTGTCCATTTCTCTTCAAAATAGGTATCTGAAGTCGTCGCTCGTTTTGTTGCGTAAACAATTTTTCATTTAATTCCGCAAATGGATAAACGGTTTATCCTCGCGTTTATTGGCAATGAATTGATCAAGGGTTGACATTTAGCAACGGCACGAGGCAGCTGCAAATTGTTGTAATTAACTATTGCTTCTTCATGGCAGATGTATGGTCGTGTATGGCGCGGTTAGTTAGCGTGTTCCCAGAGCGTTGACATTTAACATTTTTAAATTTGCTAGGATGTAAAATGCAAGATATTTTTAACGAACTTCCAAAAAAGGGGATATGTTTTTGTAAGTGTGTAAACATACGTATATGTCTGTCGTCTTAACATCTGTCAAGAAATAAACATTCCTAATTTTTTTCTTAGCTTCATGAAGGATTATCACGTTAATATAAGATTTTTCTAGAATAAGTTGTAAACATTCATAGTTCGCGACTAATTTTCGCCAGTACTTAGTAAGAAGTTGCAAATCAACAAAGAGCGGGAAACAGAAAATGTAACTAGTAACCTTAGGCAGACATTCCTCGATCGTTATTCACTTATTCATTATATTATACTACTCATATTAATGTCTTACCCGGAGGATTATTCACCATCGGGAAATGCACACGTGCAATAATTGCAGAAGGTAAACTATACCAGAGAATATTCTGGGGCAATACAGACTTACTCACACAAATACGAACGTATCGAGATCAATTTCCAGAAAAATCTACAAAAAGCAAACAATACTGAGACGATTTCCTATCAGCAGATAATTAAAAACCTCTAAAGTGATGTGTTGAGTCAATGACTTTTCCCATCGCCATTTCCCATGGCCTAGATGTGGAACGGGTCCTCATCGATCGGTGTCTACGATCGGTGCTAACCGCTACCGTTGGTCCAGTTATCAGTAATTACATTTTATCTATGGCTTGTCTATGGCCGGGCACAGACAACCGGCGCCGCACATTCAATAAAAACTTAAAAACAAAATGGCGCGCTAGGATATAAATTGTAATTTTTCAATTTATATTACTGCCTTAGGATGTGAAATGTGTTAATTAACTTATGTAATATAACTGGTTCCATGTTCTACGCATATACTTAACATGTATAATACATATCTGTATTACCTATTCAATCCTAGTTCTTATTAAACTGTCTCTAGTAAGTAGATTTAAATAATGTAAGTACTACTGATATTTAAAAATCTGTTAATAGTGGTAATATAATATGTCTCGATGTGAATAAGTAGATTTGGTCTATTCTACAGGGACCAAATGCTTTGTTCTTTGTAATAAATAAAATTAGTCATTTGTCTTACTCAATGGAAAATTTATTTTTGTATAAGGTTGAAACTTGCTAACGTTACGTAGGTACTTGTCAGTAGAAGTTCTACGCAAAGAAGGACCTATAAATGTAAGGGTTATTGTAAATTCTTCCCTACCTATAGTTAATTCGGTATGCTTACATAGGTATGTACGTACCTAGGTAGGTACGTACTTTATTTTGCTTTGTGATATATGTATAACACTTATAGTTAGAATTGTTTTTAGAAATCGCATTCATCTTGGAGATTGTCGTTTTGTCGTTGTAACAAATTCAATTATACGCCCTTTTTCTTCAATGCTTAGGAAATGTTATAGAATCAGCTACTTTGGTAGATAAGGAATTTGTTTGAAGAGCCGGTGTCGAAACAGCTGTGTGTGCTCTCGAGTTTATCAAGGAAAATGTTGAGGTCAAGCGACAAGTTCAAAGTTTTATTTCAAAACCAATAAATAACCGTTACATTTAAAAAAAACTTTAAACCAAAGGAAAAGGCATGTGGTCTTGCCATCCAATCAAAAAATATAATCAGAACCACTCTCTCTTTAATTTAAAAGCTGTAGTAGTCAGGTATGTTTATTCACAATATACGAATACAGATTTTGCTTGTAATTAAAGAGAATAGAAGCATTCAATATAAAAATATATATATCTCATTAAAAACAAAACGCAAAAGACGTGGCAAGCGTCACAATTCTAACGATAGTGCACCGCCTTCTTCAAGTGGAAACTAAACGCACGCAATAACCGCAAGACTAGCATATTTGTAGCATTCTTATGCTCTGATAATGCTTGGAAATTGTATCACATCAAAAATATTCAGCTCACTCCATAAATGGATCAGTTCAATGTGATTTTGAATATATGTGGTTCTATAAAATAAATAGGTAAAAAAATACGTTTATCTTTTGCCTACGGATATAACAAATTTACAGTATTTAATCTTGGCACCTTTTCAAAACGGACCTTACATTAAAATATCTCACTTATGTATCGTTATCGCTCGTTATATATAATTAAGTATTATGTAATTAAATTCGTTACTATGCGATTAAAGTATACTATAGCTTTTATGAAAGATTTACGATTGTCAAAATGACTTTAGCCATTCTTATATGGTAGAGAATGCCATATGGCGTTAAGTCCACAATTTGTACATAATTTTGTAATTTTGTGCAAAAAAGTTTTAAAATAAACCGTTTTGACGTCAATTTAATTTATAAATTAATCACTTTGTAAAGCGTAACCCAGACCGACTGATAGCAATTGAAGTTATATAACACCGAACAAGAAAGGGTGGGAACGCGGCACACACATAAAGCCAGGTTTTTGCAGGCTAGTCTGTGGTTTGCCGTCGTGAGCAATTTTTGATAATGATGTATGCATCGTGTTACCAGTTCCTGGAAACTTACGGTTGGTGTAAGTAAACTGAAGGTACTTTGTACAATATAGGATCAGTTTTCGACTAGTATTAAAATAGTATTATAATAAACCACGAGGGGAAAGGGTCGTCCAGCAGAGAGATGGGTGAACGATATTAGGAAGCATATCGGTCACAACTGGATGAGGAAGGCTTGAGACAGGGAGTCATGGAAGAGGATGGAGGAGGCCTATGTCCGAAGACGGACAAAACAAAGGCTGCAATGATGATGATGATTAAAATAGTAAATAACGGCAAACAACTTGAATCTATGTGATGGAGTGGTAGGTTCGCGCATGGTACACATAAGAGCAAAAAATGGACTATGAATTAACTTTAGAAGTCAATAACAAAAATGTCTTGCAAAAAGTGCGGGCAGCGCAGGACCGGACGTTGAGGAAATCCTTGGGGGAGGCCTTTGTCCAGCAGTGGACGTCTTTCGGCTGAGAGAGAGAGAGAGAGAACAAAAATGTCAACAATGACGTAAACAACTAAACTGTGTCATTTCAGGACCGGACTTGAGGAAATTCCTATTCATGTAATAGGCCTTTGTCATCAGCAATATAGGACGTCTATTCGTGCTGAGATAGAAATAAAAAATGTTAAAATGACGTAAACAACTAAACTGTGTCATTTCAACTGCACTTTAGCTTAGTGTATTTTTCTTTGACTTTAGTATATTCCGTGAACATTTCGATGTTTCGATACGATACTCGGCGCCCCATCGCATCCCGCTCATATTACCAAAATAGATCTTTAATTCGCTTCTGCACATTTAATGACTTTTGTTCAAGATGTTTGCGGAAGGTTATACTCTACTTCTCTCATTTCGAATCTAACGCTTCATCCTTCGGCTTCATCCGATATTGTTCAAGTTATGGTTTCACAGAGCCTATGATGCCAACATTAATATTACAAATATTTAAAATGTTTCAAAGTTGTGCACAATGAATGACTTTACATATCTTATCATGAATCTATTGATCGTACATACGAGCAGATAGTGCGCATGTAAAACAAGGAAATCTTATAAGAAACGATTACGAAAGGTCTACAAACAATCAATGATTGACATGTGTACTAAATGCCAGTTCATAACGTACATAACCTCTAGTACAATCAACAGCACATCTATCTATACAAATTCATTGCTAATTCGCCTCTTTTAGGTCCAAACACATTCAGTCAGCTGTACTGTACTTTACTTCTTCTCTCAGCCTAAAGACGTCCACTGCTGGACAAAGGCCTCCCCCAAGGATTTTATCCATGGGGGGTTTTGCCGTAATCGCCACGCTTGGCAGGCGGGTTGGCGATCGCAGTGTGATGGCATAGTACGCGGAAAGATGCTGCTGCCCATCCTCCGGTGTTTTAAATCCCTTAGTCGCCTCTTACGACACCCACGGGAAGAGATGGGTTGGTGCTATTCTAGGGCCACACCACAGGCCACATACTTTACTTACATACGCATGAATTGGATAAAAATAAGATCGGATACTATTAGGTATTCGGTTTTCCGGATATAAGTTATTTATTATTATGACATTGCACGTGAAGGAGAATAGACATGACCTAATTAAATAAAGAAGATTTTATACCATTGCATTGTTAATTTATGTAAATTGATTTTCATCTCAATATCAAATATATTTTATTATCACACTTGATCTGAATAATACAGCTGATAGCTTCTCAACATTGGAATTTATCGTGTTAAGAAAAAATAATCTAAGATAATGATGTAAGACAAGGTGAGATACAAACGATACAAAGAATGTCAGAGCCTCATGAGTTGTGGTGACCAATGTGACCATGACTCATTGGAATAATGAGGAATAACTAAAACAAAATGGCCGACTGCATTTATGACAAATACCATTATGGTAATCACTTGAAAATTACATTGTTAGCATTCAAATAGCTCGAATTTCGAAAGAAGAAGATTAAACGCAACTAAACTAAACGCATAAATAAGATCATAGATATGATAATGTTAATAAACTAAGGTATGCATATAAAGTCAAATCATCGGTATCCAATCCGCTTCTACACGCAATAGAAACCGTGGAAGGAATTTTAAGATTTGTGTAATACCTACAAGTACCTACAATATAAGTAGTCTATTTAAGAAGTTGGTTATACCAAATACTAAATAAAACTCGAGTTTTTATAGTATTTAGTTAAACTAAGAATAGATTCTGACTACAAGGAGTTGACAGGTAGCCATTTTGAAAGCTGATAGAACATTTTGAATTCAGAACACGTATCGCATCGATGGCACGGCTGACCGCAGCAACGCCATATTGCCACGACCGCCGCTTCTGTGTTACGTCCACAACATTGGTACTGGCATAATACAAAAGGAAACATATCTGAATACTGGCCACTGACACGAGGAAGCTATTATCTTTTTCTAAACACGAATATGTACGCTCCAATACCGGATTATGCACGGGCGGGTAACTACATTAGTGCATTTATACAAGATGTGTTACTTAGAATGAAAAAAAAGCATTTTGATAATAGCAATGTAATTATAACTAGTGAAATAAAGGAAGGCAAGAGTTGGTATGGTAAAGTGAATGCTCATTATGTAAGGGCAGAAAAATGCTGGCTGCTATCTAACGTGATAATTTCGTGACTTACGCAATTTTATAAACGAAAATCAATACAACTGAAGACATTTTTGCGAACCCATAGAGTACCGGTAATGTTATGCAACTCGCATCGCAGCAAGAACGGTGAAGTCGTGCCTTGCTCCCTCGCCTTAAGTTTGTCTTTGACATATTGGGGTTATGAACAATACGACTAGAACATTAGGTGTTCAAAGTTTGAATTAATCACGATTAAATTAAATCATCAATAACAGTAACGGTTATATAGCTATTGTAAGTGAAGTCGTTAATCAAGTAAAGGTAGTTAACAGAGATATAAACAGTGTCAAAACAATATTGATCAATCTAAAAGAACAATTGAGGAATTAGAAGGGAATCTTAAAAGAAAGATATAAAAAAAAATGTACATAGCAATATTTTATCCATTCCATGATCAAAATAAGTAAACAAATTTGACCAATTACGCAATAAAGAAAATTGGCGATGATTAGAACGAATGTGATAGTCGCTGCGGTTGTCGCCTTTCTTTGTCTTGGTGTATAATTATAAAAATAAAAAAGTTGAGGCCTCTAGCGAAGAAAGCAGGGTTCTCACGAAAATCAATAGAGTGGTGCTTCCTATTCGCACCTCCGGTGATCAAGATATCATTATTTACAGATTAGAAATAATATGTAGGTGTCATGTAAGTGTCATGCTGGTCGTTGGGTTTAACGATCCAATCCAAAATATTTGGTAGTTTAGTAAAAATTGTATCTAGTCTTATCATTATATTTTCAAGATGTCTGTACTTAAAGACTTAATTGTCTGTACCGAACTTTACCTGGGTAACGTGCCTAATGCAATTGTTAATTTTTACTAGATTTGAGTGCTATTTTAGTATCATACTCTTATTTATATCATAAATCACAAGATTATGGATGAAAAGGACAACAAACAAACTCTATTTCACAAGATGGTGGATGAAAGGGTGGATAAATTAAAGAGATAATTAATTAAGATTACCACAACGAGGGAGTGTCATTTTATTCCATCTGGCTGTATGTATTTCAACAACACAATCACGCCAACAGTATGTCCAATAGTGTGCCACACAATGACACAGAAAAAGCCTATTGTAACCACAGACCACCTATAACAGATTGTATCTCATCCGGTACATATAAGGATTATTTAGTATGAAATGGAAACTGAGGCAAACATTTATTTATCTTCTGTACTAGTGACGTCTAAATGATGTTTCTGTGGATTTTAATGAAGATATTAAAATTGATTCGGTCTTGGATACCGAAGTATTTCTTCTGAACACTAATAGATATATCATAATACTTAATTTGTATCTAGATTCTTAAGGCATGGTGTTCCATGTTGAAATTAGTCATAGGATAGTCTAGGCAAACATGTCTAGGTTATCCTATGACTAATTTTAACTAGACTCTTAAAAATCTTTTTGGAACAAATGAACTGAGTAAAATAAATACGTAACACGAAATAGTAAAAAAGTAATTGTACGAACGAATGAAGGAGCAAAATCCAACCACACTGTTAGTGTTATTTGTTTGATCAATGACTAGTTTTTTGATACAAGTTCATTACTTTTTGACCGCAATGCAAACAAAAAGAGCAAACAAAAAAGTTATATGAGTCAGTCATGACGCAGCTCATTGAAGCTCGGATGGAGAATGTCTGATTTTGTTCCGAGAACCTCTCGGAGTCGGAACTACATCGAGATTTACGAAGATATGTGACTCAAATGACTCATATACATATTATACATACAAATATTCCGCAAATCCGTAGTATGCGAATGGCAGCTGACAAAATTTACTACGGTACGGTTGAGTATAGTAATCGTAAATCTTTGTGTGATTAAAGATTTGTGTTTTGCTTTTATTGTTATGTGAGAATTATTGGAAGTTTTTAAAACTGCAGTCCAAGTTTTTTTATAACCAATATAAAACGTCTTATTGCGAATCGAGATGATAATATTTTAAGATGATTTAAATGTAAAGAATTGAGGAAGAACATTCGGTTTATTTAGATGTCCGGTCGGCACATCATTATAGGAATCTTCCTAAGTAACTATTATAATAATATCAATTTAAATTTCAAATTTATTGTTGATAGTTATGTCACGGCTGTCGCAGATATGCAAGTTATTACGGACAAAAATATCAATATTAAAAATAGTTACATCAATTTATTAGATAACAGGTTCGCGTATTTGTTATTCAGATTGAATCAATATTTAAAATTTCATTGACCATAGATTTCATAGTATGTTTTTGACGAAACCAGTGTCACATTTTGACGACCTTCGTGGCCTAACGGTAATCACGCCAGACTGCCACACCGGAGGTCCCGGGTTCGATCCCCGGTCAGGTCAAGATGGAAAATGATCTTTTTCAGATTGGCCTGGGTCTTGGATGTTTATCTAATATGTATTTGTCATAAAATATAGTATCGTTGAGTTAGTATCCCATAACACAAGTCCCGAACTTACTTTGGGGCTAACTCAATCTGTGTGATTTGTCCGTATATATTTATTTATTTACTTTGTCACAGTTATTAACACCTTTTGGCACGTAACCTACCGTACTAGAGACCAATATTGTTAATTGAGTTTCGTTCAGCGTTTCGTTCTCAGCAGTGGTCATGAAATGCTAGTAGTTTGTAGCTTTGAGAAGGAGTGTTTATATTTTAAAATTAGTTTTTAGTTCATAATTTTGTACGTAGCTATCAAATAAATTAATATTTATAAATTCTTGCGATTATGCAAGTGGCATTGCGCGGAGCATGTCAACATTGCACAACTTGCACTTAGCAGCCGCCATTTATTACTTTCCAATAACTTCATTCACACGTGTACTAAAAATGAATATTATGTAATTTAATTTTTCGTCAAAATTTTGAGAGAACCGAGTGGAAAAGGTATTTCTAAACATCAGGTTTATTCAATTGCGCAGAATTTATCAGATATATTTATAAATACTATAACTACAATAAAAATATAATTATTATCAATTTAATTTGAGATATTTGCTTTATTTTTGTAATTACAAAATAAAAATATAATAATATATTTTTTTCTGTTCCTTGTGTTTTTTATAAGAAAAATGTGTTTCAAAAATGTTTTTGAATCCTAGGTTGTGAAGTTGAGATTAGTATTTTTTTGTTTGTTTACATTAAATACATTTGTCAACAATGCTTTCGAATTCAGAATTTTCCGCCACGCTCTGAATTGAACTAAGAGACCATAAATTTATAATTTGCTTTTTATATATTTTTTTAAATCAACGTACTGTCATAGACGTAGACTCACTCACCTCAGTTAGCTTTCTCGGCAGGAAAGCGACACCACGGCCTGCGGAGGAAATGAAAGGGTTTAGAAACTGCACTAGAGGTTATTGATTTACATCCTATGTGTGTGTGTGGTTATGAAAATTATGATGTAGCCTTCGTACCTTATTAGGCAAGTTGCTTGTGACTGTCAAGATTGCTTGTCAACTGCCTGGGATTCTGGATCTCTGCCATAGGTACATAGCCTGGGGATCTCTGCCAAACATATTAAATGACTATAAATCTACTATTTACTATTGGGGTAGGTAAAACATTTATGACACAGAACGGAAGATCTCTGATGAAGATTTATTTCTTAAATTGTGTGGGCATGGGGCTACCTCATTAAGTTCCAACTACATTGATGGGTGATGGCAACATTTTTTGTAAGCTTAAGTTTTAGTCTAACCACATAAGTGTTATTAAGTACCAACCAAGAGAAGACACAGAAGTACAGAAGAATTTAGAGAGAAAATCAACGAATTATCCGAAGGCGTAATTGAAAATGATCAGTGAAACTTAAGTTAGATAATATAACAATAATAATATAATAGAATATGGTTACGTGCATTATGACGGGTAAGGGTAGCATTATCATATTGACCAGATCCAGATATCGACGATATCTAACGGACGATCAAAATTTACGTTTACGTTCACAGCAGAAACCGAAGAACTTCGCTACAGTTTTTACAAAGTATTGTCGCCCTATTTGGTAGACGTATCGCATTCATGTCGTTTGCTATAAACTGCAAGCAACATTATAGTAGATTCTTTTTACACAGCCATATCAGCTGCCATTCCATGTAATAAGAAAGACACCACACTAGAAACCATCTCCATTTTAGTAGTTCGCTTATGGAAATTCTATCCATCTTCAGGCGAGGTCCGACAACTTAGACGCAATTACGTTTGACAAATCAATATGTCGGTAAAAAATATGAAAAAGTGTGTTGACATTTTCAGTGTGTTATTGAGAACATTTTGATGTTTAAAGCTTTCCATCCGCTTTCCATCCGGATTGAAATTTTGTATGATTTGCTATGCTATGAATCTGGGCAAATTATGACTTGGAACTGAACTGATAGGATGATGGGCAGGAACCCATAGACGTTTTTTTTACTAGCTATTTATATCCCGATGCTGGGCACAAAAGCTTCCCAAACTAAAAAAAATATTTATTTATGTAGAAAAAACATTGTCGAAAAATGTTTCTCAATGTTTAAAAATGTTTTGTTCTAACTTCTAACTTTAGCATGGTAAAAACAACAGTTTAATGTACGAAAGGGGTAATTCGGGATCTTGGATTCGTCTTAATAAGATGATATAATGAACGTTTACCGTCATGCAAAACCCACAGTATGCAAAAACCTGACCAACACCCGAAGAATTTTTGAAAATTGTTATGTAAATCGTTATATATTCCATTTAGTTAACATAACAAATTTCATAATCTATACATATACATATAATAAAACAGTAAAAATATTTTGTCTGTACATTTAGTATTTTTGACTGAAATGGATAGAGGGACACTTAAAAAGAACAATAGAAAGCAAAAAAATTTTTTTGGAATTTCTTGTCTGTCTGTCTGTATGTAGCGTTTCACGCAAAAACTTTGACGGACGGATTTGAATGAAACTTTTTTTGTAGCTATATGGCTAAGTCTGGGGCAAGGCGCAACATATAGGCTAATTAATAATTTGAAAACTGGAACACCTGATGAAGAACCATAACAGAACAGCTAAACTATAAGAAATATGGAAATGGTGCCTTAACAAAAGTCGTTCAACCTGATGAGCATTTTCTGCTGACGTATAAAAATTGAAGATCTGGAACATCTGATACAAAAGCTCCAAGAAAAGTCTACCAAGAGACCAGCTACACTATAGCATGCATATATGAAAATGGCGCCTTAGGCAAATCGTTCAACTGATCGTTCAACCTGATGAGCATTTTCTGTTGAAGTTGACGTATAAAAGTTGGAAGATTCTGGACGATTCGATGAATAACTCCAAGAGACCAGCTACACTATAACGTATATGGAAAAGGCTAGCAAAACTTGAGCAAAACTTGATTAATCTGATGAGCATTTTCTGTAGACGTATAAAAATCGAAAGATCCCAAACATCTGAAACAGTTTGGAACACAAAAAGACTTTTCATCTAAGGAAACTCACGCGAACCCACGTGGCTGCGGGAAACAACAAGTTTAGTTTATTAAATATTTATCGTTATTATGTTTTATACATAAAGTTCAGATGACACGAGAGGAAATCGCATTGTAATAGAGTATACAAATATGAATCACTCTATTAAATATTCCCTTTTTATTACGTTCTTTATATCCTTTACGGGACAACACAGAACCATAAACTGAAAAAGGTTGCCTGTAATTGTAACAACCTGTTAACCTATTAAAGGATCAATGTCTTTTTCGATTGATCTACAAACCGTTACTATGTGTATGTATTCTTTTTTATTGAGTATGTAACAAAATAATATAAATTGAAAAATTTACAAAAATCCCCGACTTCACGTTGAAAAATGCCGATTATTCCTAAATGGCTGAACCGATGTCCATGAATCATGGCTTAAAATACTCTGGATTAAATCACCTTTCAAACAAAAGAAATTAGATCAAAATCGGTCCATCCATTTGGCAGCTACGATGCCACATACATACATACAGATACACAGACACGTCAAACACCCTCTTTGGGTCGAGGGTTAAAAAACAAGATGAACTTAGTACACAAAGAAAATAAGTTGACTTATCAAAATCTCTAAATGTTAATTTTGTCTAGAATGCGAGAGTAATGGTTATTGTAATGCACCAATTGTATGTAAAGTGACACACTGGGTGTGAGCGCTGACTCAGAGCGTGCCAATGGCAAGCTTGATATAATAATTAACCTGTTTTCATAAATTCTGTACCTAGATGGATAAATTAATCATAGGTCGTCATTCGCCGCGTAGACCATCTACATTTATGATTACTATTTGATTACGTGAAGGCTTTTCACTCCGATTGGACCCTAAATCGAAAGCAGTGTTGTTAGATCCAATTTTAAAAAATCCGTAAGGCTTTGTTCATAAATCCGTAGATTGCCTCACCGTAGTGGCTGATAATTTCTTTATTCGTATGGCATTCGTATTTATGTCAGACGTTTAATTAAATTATGATTATTCGTAAGGTAACTGTTAACTGCTGAATCCAGTGGATAGCGTTAATATCAAGGGTGAACAAGTCATGCTAATGGCTGAAAGGCTAACTCAATATCTTGATTGGAACCTTAACAATGGTCAATTCCACGCTGACGAAGTCGCGGGCAAAAGCTAGGACAAAATATAGACGACTAGCTTTTACCCGCGACTTCGCCCACGTGAATTTCCCACGGGAACAGTGCTTTTTCCCGGGATGAAGGTAGGTACATAGGGTACTATGTAACAGCTGGTATGTATGAGCTGGTATGTCTATATGTTACAGCTTTTGTAACCCTATTTACTGCAAATAATTTATCTAATAGATTGATTGTCCTTCTCAGTACTTCTAACTATGTGTATGTGAAATTTCAGGAAGATTGGTTCAGTAGATAAAGCGTGAAGAGGTAACAAACAAACAAACAAACTCACTTTCGCATTTATAATATTAGTTCGGATTAGGATGAAAACAAATTTATGAGACTAGCTTTTGCACGCGGCTTCACCCGTGTGAATTTCCCACGGGAACAGTGATTTTTCCCGGGATGAAAGGTCCTATGTCCTTCTCCGTACTTCTAACTATGTGTATGCGAAATTTCAAGAAGATTGGTTCAGTAGTTAAAGGTAACAAACAAACTCACTTTCGCATTTATAATATTAGTTAGGATTCTAAATAGGTACTCCTTGAAGGTATTTGTTATCTGTGCCGGATGGTAAGCTTAGATTATACTGACGATGCCGATGCCACCCGTAATGTTCGTGTCATAGCTTGTAAGGAGAAATGGCAAACGTACACCTTCAGCATTTGAGGAGATTATATTACATAATATCCTAGAACAACGCCGGTACAGAAGTGTAACTTGAGATATGAGCTCAGCATTGTAATACCACCCTGAATTACATAGGCAGGTAGCACGTACACATACCCACTTATAGCTTGTAGTCCAGTAATGTCAATAAATATTCTTGTTTGTTTGTGATAAATAAAGGTTACAAAAATATAGATCCTTTCTTAGCGGATGCCTACGTCATAACAACTATCTGCATGCCAAATTTCAGCCCGATCCGTCCAGTGGTTTGGGCTGTGCGTTGATAGATCATTATGTCAGTCATCAGTCAGTCAGTCACCTTTGAGTTATATATATATATATATAGATATAGATAATTATTATTCTTAATTCTTAAAACATTACTGTGTAAGCAATTTCTTCAAAACAAGCATTTAGAGAATTTGTTATACGTTAGTTCGTTATCATTATGCCATGATAAAAAAACATTGGGTGACTACACCGAAACGCCCCTTGACTCTTACTAAAGTACTTATGACGTCACGCGTAGAAAATGAATTTTCCCAAAACGTTTGATCCGTAAAAATCTACTTCGGAGAGTAAATTTATGCTGATAAGTCGCAAAGCGAGTTTTTATTAAATCTTTTCTATTATAATTGCATACTTTCAACAATTCTCATACATTGTCCGGTCTCCTATTAGGTACTTGATTTTTTTCATTAATCAAAAAGGTGAAATGTTCAGTTCATATCGCATCTGCACTCTTTCTAGTTTGTGTCTTGTAGAAATACATGTATGTTATACATTGCTGATTAAGTTAGAGCTCGTCAAACGGGTTGTCGTGGGAGGCAGCATACTATTATTTGTAAATTAATTCAATCGCTGTGCTTAGCAGACAGCACGGAGTCGAGTCATGATTTACATATAAGAAGTACAACAAAAAATACTATATATATATTTTTCGCAAGTAATATATAAGTCTATAATTTTTATATTTTTTGCCCAGAAGCACACCTCAACAGGCTAAAATTATTTTTATAAGCCTAAAATTATTTTTATTGCAATAAGGCCGCCTTTTAAAAATTAAATATAACAAAATAGATACAATATTTTTAATGTATTGTTGTTTTATTTAATCAACTCGTAAAAGGCCCCAAATGGTATACAAAGCTTTGATAACGTCACTTACATGTCATAGATGGTGGTATAACACTAACCAATATTTATACTGCATGCGTTGATAAAGACGTCCACTGCTGGACAAAGGCCTCCCCAAGGATTTCCACAACGAATCCTGCGCTGCCCGCATAAGTATGCGCAACCGCGATACTGTCGTCGGCCTGAACGTGGGAGGCCTATAAATAATACGTTTTCCGGTTCGTGGTCGCCACTCGAGAACTTTTCTGCCCCAACGGCTATCTGTTCTGCGAGCTATGTGCCCCGCCCACTGCCACTTAAGTTTGGCGATTCTGCGGGCTATATCGGTTACTTTGGTTCTCCTACGGATCTCCTCATTTCTGATTCGATCACGCAGGAAACTCCGAACGCGACGCTCCATCGCCCTTTGGGTGACCAGAGCCTTCTTATGAGGCCCATAGTAAGCGACCACGTCTGTGTTCCGTATGTACATCACTGGCAACACACGACTGGTCAAAGACCTTAGTCTTGAGACACTGCGGTATTTTGGACGAGAAGATATCGCGAAGCTTCCCGAACGCTGCCCAGCCGAGTTGGATTCGACGGTTGACCTCTTTCTCAAGAAGTTGGACTTACCTAACTGAACTGTTTGTCCCAGGTATTCGTAATTGTCAGCAACTTCGAGTGTAGAGTCTCCAACCTTTAGAGGAGTGGGTGCGACACGGATATTAGACATGATTTTCGTCTTATCCATGTTCATTTTTAGACCCACTTGTTGAGAGGTTCTACAGAGGCCATCGAGCATTGTGCCTAGGTCTTCCAAGGTCTTAGCCATGACTACGATATCGTCAGCGAATCGAAGGTGAGTGAGGTACTCTCCGTTGATATTGATACCGAGGTCGCTCCAGTCCAGAAGCTTGAAAGACATCTTCCAGGGCGGCAGTGAACAGTTCGGAGATAACGTCTCCAACTGTCTCACCCCTCGCTTCAGCTGGATGGGTTTCGAGCCTTGATCCTGGAGACGGACCGACATGGTGGCGTTTTCGTACAAACACTTCAGCGCTTCGATATATCGATAGTCAATTTGGCACCGTTGGAGAGACTGTAGCACAGCCAGGTCTCGATCGAATCGAAGGCTTTCTCGTAGTCCACAAACGCCAAGCATAAGGGCTGATTATACTCCTCAGTCTTCTGTATAATCTGCCGCAGCGTATATCATAAGTGGTCTGCAATTGCTAAAGCCTTTTCGGTATAACACTAACCAATATTTATACTGCATGCGTTGATACAAGTAGTAAAATATACAATTCATAGAATATAATAAAGTAGAGAATATAATTAAGTCTCGGCTGAACGTAAAGTATAAATAATCTTTTATTTATCTACTTCCATTATTTATCAAATATACACCATTAGATAAACATGATTAATAATAAAAGGATATATATCCTTTTATTATTAACCAATTAAATTTCCTGTTAAATTTTAGGTTCAAAGTAAGTTATGATAAACAAATCAAAACATCGCATTTGATTCCATCTTGTTAGCGCTACATAGCCATACGGTTGTGCTTATAGCTACGGTTGCGCATGCACATGAAGTATTGCCAATAATTTTACATCGAGCATCATTCGCGACTCGCGACTTGGTCATAAATAAAAAAAACCTGTTCCGTGAGTGAGAGCATGGAATGGAGAGAATGAACTCACACACCTCTTTTGTATCTTGACAATCGGGATAAAAGTTTGAATATTTAAATATATTTTCAACTTTGTCTTACAATTCTGAAAAGTAACAAAAACATCTATTGTCGAGAAATCAAGTCTGCAAATGAAACTAAAAGATACCATTTGAATATGAATATTACTGGCTACAAAGTCCATCCGTTGCTTCCACTTATTTCTTTCCTTACAAACACATACACACCTTCGTAGGTAAAGTGTCTACATGACTCAGCAAAGTTCCCGAAACTTCAGCCGTTATAAATGAATAATAAAATAAGGTTAGTACTAAGTCCCGTTAAAATAATAGTTAAGTGTCAACTTCTTTCCTTCACTTTGTTTGTTTCAAGAGATTAATTTTTAAATCAATGTATATTAAACTTTCACATTTTAATCTACGCCTAATGCATCAGTTGCATTCCAAAGATCTAAATGTAACCATGGTATAAAAAGTGAGATAATATGGCGTCCTTTAATTCTATGGGAATGTTGACATTGTGATATGACGTCATCACATAGGCATGCGCAAGCGTTTCATTTGGGAATCAAGCCGAACTTATAGAACGCTTCTTAATAGAACGCTTAGAGAATTAATACTTATGACAAGACTGCGTTTAGACGTCAGATAAAACGGTACTACATAAAAATAAATGATACTAATATTTATAATTATCCCTTAAGAAAAAGTAACTAAGTATATAATTAAAAAAGTCTTATTCATATTCTAGAGGAATTATGCAACTTTCATAAAACTAGTTTTTTTACTTATAATAACTAATTAATAAATAACACGTACGTATTATTATATGTATGCGATTATAATAATGTTCGTTTCTTAGTTATATCATTAAAACTAACTACAGTTTATCAAGTTTTTTTCCCAGATCACAACAGATATTTTAGAAGTAAGGAATTTTATTAATTAGCGCGTCAAAACATCCCATTTTTAACGCTTTTCTAACTCTAATTTTCAATTAAAAGAAAAACTGTAATTTGTTACTTATTATTCCTATTTAACAACAAGAATCGAGCACAATTTTTGAAACTTAAAAAAATAATAATTTTAAACGTTGTTTATTTATTTTGTTTATCAGTTTTAAAGTGGGCTAAACGACGCGACTAACAAATAAACCAATCTTATCCACGACGCGACTAACAAATAAACCAATCTTATCCTACACACCTAGCGACTGACCGACTGCTGTGTTGACTTTACGTATCGATATTGCTTTTAACTATGTCCCTGATTATATGACCTAAAAACAGGAACTTATTAGGTACTTAACCATAAATATATATAGTAGGACACAAATATTCGTTAAAAGAAAGAAAATGGCAAAACACAAACTGCGACACATTATAACAACGTTTTAAGGTTAAGAGTACTTATATTAATTCTGTGGTTAAGGGTAAGTACGAAAGGGTACCTAAGTACGAAAAAAAGACTTAGGTAATTATATGTACTAAACGATAATTATAATAAAATAATAAGTAAGTTTCGCAGTGGATGCCAATAGGGACCTTGCTCAGCATCATAAAGTGACCAAAAAAGAAAGTAACTCGCACACCGAGAATTCGGTTCAGTAAAGCTGCAGCCGCGGTGCATTATATTTCTGTAAACTTACTGTAAGTTTTAAGTATAAACTATATATCAAAGTTTCAAGTTTAGAAAAACTTCAATAATGTATTTACAAGTATTGATTTATTCCTGCCAAAGTAGTTATGATTTTTAATTGCCAAATTTCATAATTTTTTAATTGCGTTAATTTTTGTTTTTATTTTGTACTTATATGATACTAGATAAGTTAGATATTAAGTAACTACCTATAGATAGGCTAAATAGTGTGTGTAAGGTGTGTGCATTTTGATGTTCCCTAATTATTACGAAGATGTAAATTAAAATTTATATAAGTATATTGGCACGATATAAGCAAAAGGCTTAGGGTTTAAAAATATTTCTGGTGAACGTTTAAATTATACCCTATGCTAAATAGGACACGGATATAAGTAGATTTATATACTGTGCTGTATTAATTAAGAATAGTCATTACCTTAGCTCGAGATGACTAACAAATGTTAAGAAATCCATTCGATACGATTATTGCACTGTGAAAGTGTAAATTAATACTTTTCTACATTTGTATAGCTTCCCAAGTGTGCGTGGCGTGCGTACTAATCATATTATGAAGCCCTTCGTGCAAATGCAATATGCAGTGATAACACGGATAAAAACCGGCCAAGTGCGAGTCAAACTCGCACACCGAGGGTCCCGTACTCATAAAGCATTTCACATTATAGCTCTGACTAAAAGACACTAGTTTTAAAACCAAAGTTAACTTTGCAGTTAAAAATAAGTTTGTAACACTTTTTTTAAACTTCTAACGACATATTTACAACTATCAGATTTATTCCTGTATAAGTACTGTTACGCCTTGCTTTTTGCCAAATTTCATAATTTTAGGTCAACGGGAAGTACCCCATTGGTTTTAATTGCTACTTGAGATCGCAAAATATGCGAAAATTCGCAACATTTACGGTAATACCTCTTGATCGCGTTGAAGTATAATTTTAAGGTTTTTTTTCTGAAAGTGACTGTGGATCCGAGTATTCGATATTAATTTCAACTTGATACCTTCAAGCGTTTCTAAGAAAACAAAAATTAGACGGACAACAAAGTGATTTTATAAAGGTTCCGTTTTTACACGACTGACCAAAAAAGGAGTGTTATGTTTTCAGCGTTCATGTATGTATGTAATTTCTTTATTCCACCATAAATCCTGAACGGCTTAACGCATTTTGATGTAAGAGGTATTTTTAGATTCCTTGCATTAGCCCGAATGACATAGGCTATGTAAGTTGTCAGTCGTATTTTTTATTTTTTAATAATTAGCTTGTTGCCTTTTGAGGTATGGAACCCTAAAAACTAATACCTACCTTTTTATCGAGGTGAAAATGCCTTCGCATAACGCTTCGCTTCTCGATAGACGAGCAGTGAAGCATGTGGGACTTGGACCCATTAAATACACCCCGTGGCCTCTACGTGCTAATACTGAAGAGGTAACGCTGGAGTTGCTACCAATCTTCCACTCCTACCTACCTACTTGCATAGGTCGCCGAAGGTATCATTTTTTTCGACGTCCCTCTATGTATCAAAAGATGCGTTTAGCTATAAAAAAATACAATTTCTGTGGTTTAGTTATTGTTAATGATGATGCCGGCTTGTCATTTCGCACAAAATGCATAATCGCTATGGCAGTCGGTGCCATCAGTATGATAAACTGTTAAAAAACTTGAATTGTCACTTTTGTTATCGCAGACGTATATATTATCACGTATTTTATCATGACTACGTCTTGAGCACATATGAATTGCTTGCCAATACTTCAGGATTAAATTAGACGCCATTTTTATTGCATCTTGTAATATAATGTTTGGATTTCTCCTGTTTTTGGTAGCGCAGAAAAGTATCCAAAAACGGTCGCATAACATCTCGACCTCATTCCTGTTACGTACTAATTACTTGTTAATTTAAACCGCTTACTTACATAACCTCTCACCGCCTAGTTTAGTCTTAAATGGATTAGTGTGACCCATCGTATTGGGTACAGGAAGCCATATGGATATGTCGGGCAAGCAACGGTCTGTCTGTCCGTATCGAACTAACGTATCAGTACTCAGTACTAGGCTCATTGGGGGCGCCAAGCATATAAGTATACAGGCCAACAGGCTGGAGAGAGTAGCCAGTGGTTTTAAACTCAATGACTTTTGACAGTCTTCAAAAATGGTTTAGGTATCCATCAGCTTTTTAATTTCATTTCAAAAAGACTGATTGAGGTATCCCGTGACCAAAGGGATGGTAGCTTCTTTGGCTTGAGGCTAAGCATAGCTTGTCAATGCAGCCAGCCTTTTGGGCACGTTGCCGCGGAGCTACACTCTTGAAAAATTGTAATGTGTTTTTTTCGTACCTATTTACTTAGTTTATTTTTAAAATTAGTTTTTAGTTAGCTTTAGTTTTTTTGTAACTTTAATAATCTCAGTGTAAGCCATTTACTACGGTAATGTAATAAACTTCTAGATATTTTAGGACAATTCTAAACATATGTATAAATGCGTAAGATACATTACACTGTAGCAAAAAATACTGAACGATACAGATTAAATAAGGTTGACTTCACCCCAAAATTCTCATGCTATTGTATGCAATGATGCTCCGGGTGAAGTAAAGAACTAACAACATTATATATATATTTTAGAAATTAGTTAACCTCAAATTCTCTTGTCATGTCCATATCACCTCGTCACAAGATGATACACTCAAAATCGTTACACAACTTTTCCCTACATTTTTATCATCGTATTAGTGCATAATTTATGACATTAAATACTGATATTATACTTTCATCTTGCATAACATCTGGTTGAACCGTTTTCATTAACTTGATGGATTCTACCGGTTTCTCTGGCCAATAAAATTAATTAGATATTTTTGAGTCAATACCGATTATGTAAAGCCAATTATGGGACTTATTTATTGAGAGCAACATAGCAATATGACGTCACTTAACTAAATTCATTTTATGAACTAGTGCCCTTTTGATTTCCGCTAAAAGTTTGTAAAGTTTGTGCAATACGGGAAGATAACCATTAACAAATATAAATAACTACTCTAAAAGAACTCATATTTTACAACATTGTGCACTGTGCATTTGAACAACTTTTGCTTTAGAATTATAAAACGTTTTTTTATGATTAGGATTTGTATTTCATATCTTGAAACTTGAAATTTTGAAGGTTCTTTGTATACCGTAAAGGCTCATTTTGACGGTGCATGTTCCTTGCCTGTTGCATACAATTAATTTGAAGCAATAATTTACTCCTTCGTATGGTCTAAACAACAGTTGCTTGCAATTATTGAAAATCAATTGTTGCTCTGCAATTATCTCTTGTATGTACAAGAAACTTGCACTGTCTGAATGGGCCTTAAGTGAGCACTAAGAAAGGAATTTCAGAAATGACATTTATGCGGGCAAGAACAGGTAAACATAAACTTGCATAAATAAGCAGGACGGGCGAACAAAAGACATAAACGCGTTCCCTCAAAATTCCACGTTATTTTGACTTTGTAACATTTATTTTTTTAATTTCGCGGGTTTCCCAGTAGTCATATTTCTTGAAACTTTATATTACTTTTTTTAAAGATGCAAAATGTCCGGTTTAGATTTCGCAAAATAAGTAGTCAATCTTGTTATTCTAGAACGATGGCAGCAAAGTGTATATGTTATGGGTTAATGTTAAGTGTTTGTTTTTCGTACAAAAAAAAAACATGCATGAGTATGTGAAAATAAAATTTTAAAGCGTAATAATGCGTTAGCAATTTATAAAAAGTTACTCATTACTAATTCCTAAGAACTATATTATTTTTTTTTAAATTAAGCTACGTTCACCTGTGTGTAAGTATTTTTTTTTTGTTAAATTACATAACTAGTAGATTCGCCGCGAACTTAGACCTCGCGATTATTACTCGCGTTTTTATTGATATACTCTGATTTCGACTTTTCTAACATAATTCAGTTCCCTAAATAAAATCTAGATGGCGTTATCCAAAGTTAGAACACGCTATGGTTTTTATTAATATATCAAAAACTACTGAACCGATTTTGATGCCCAACGAACTTGAAAATTCTATTGATATTTCCTACATGCCTACCAAATTTCATCAAAATTGGACCATCGGTTCGGCAGTTATCGCGGTACAAACATACATACATACATACATACGTACATACAAACAATGTGTTTCGCCCCCAACTCGATTTAGAGACCTTCGCTCGCTTCGCTCGCTCGGTCAATTAAAAGATTACTGACCCTTATGATAAAAAGTGTTTTCACAAAAAAATTCTGATTAAATTTTTTCTTCAAAATCATAACACACATAGTTCTTTTCGAAATCAAAGAGAAGGTCGTGTCGTATAGAGAGGTCAAATCGATGGCAGAAGACAGGCACACTTGGAAATTACTCCACCAACAAGAACGAAGTTCTTAAATTTATTGATGATTTTTTTTTAATTCTTAAATGCAATAAATTGAAATAACTATTTGATTAATGCCTATTTAAAATATAATTCCCTTTATTTTTACCTCCGCCTCTCCATTAGCTACCAATAAAAATGCAATAACAAGTGTAAAGCCGTTAAATCTATGTAATTACATCTATTAGTTTCAAAGAAGCATTCAAACCAGTCACTAAAAATAAAAATATTTTATTACCGGAACCAAAGAATAAAAATTCTAGAAGGATGGTCCCATATAAAGTCAATTGAAATTCTGATACCTTCTAAATCTTAAAACAAGCTAATTATTAAAAATAAAAAACACGACTGACAAGTTTTTACAAAAAAAGTACATACAAACATATAAGTTATATACATTTTTGAAATCGCCTTTTAAAGCCCTTCAATTTGATACCCCACTCGATAAGATTGATCAAATTTTATTTTTTTGGTCTGCTATTTATCACATATATAATCCGCCATTTTGTTTTTATGATGACGTCATATAGCCTATGTCACTCGGAGGAATGCAAGGAATCTAAAAAATACCTCTCACATCAAAATCTGTTAAGCCGTTCAGGACTTATGGTGGAATAAAGAAACTTACATACATACAAACATACATACATGAACCTTGAAAACATAACACTCCTTTTTTGGTCAGTTGTGTAAAAATAACAAATAGTTAGTAGTTTTTACTTTAGGTAGTACTTATTCTAATTTTATCTAATATTATAAATACATAAGTGAGTTTGTTTGTTTATTTGTTTGTTACCTCTTAACGCTTTATTTACTGAACCAATCTTCTTCCACATAGTTAGAAGTACCTACTGAGAATACCTTTCATCCCGATTATAAGCAATGTTTCCGTGGAAAACTCACGCGGGCGAAGGCGCGGGCAAAAGTTAGTTATTTATATATTAAAAAGAGACACTCCTTCTACATTTATAGTTAGTTGATCTTCTAAGTTTCAATGGCGAAATATCGAATTTTCTAATACCGTTGCTTTTAATTGGATATATTTTTACGGTATGTCGACTAACCGATAATTACATTTCCGTGATATTTATTGCTCTAATGCGGATAGAAGTTGTATCTATGTTTTGATGCTTTAGATTACCTACTTACTTAAAAAGTGTTCCTGCAGCAAAGAGCAAACTTTAGTTACGTCAAAACTGCTACATGCAACTTTCGTTTAAAACTTCAGGTACTTTTTTAAAATTAATTCTAGGTTATTCAAAAAAATTACAAACTAACTCTAAGTACTTTTATATTTTTTTATTTTTGTATTTATCAAATAAAAGTACAAACTCAGTTTATGTAGTAAATAATAACATATAGAAACCCTGAGGTTTGTCAGTGTAAGTTTACATCTATGCTATAAATTAACTTAATACTATATCAATACCTACTTAGGAAGTAGATGCGTCTAAGTTATTTAGAAAATAATTCTTTAAAGTGATTTTGATATTTTTTGGATGTATTGTATTGCGCAACTCGGGAGGTAGTTTGTTTATTAGACGAGGAATCAAGTAAGTAGATATTAACTATTGTATTACATATTGCTTTCATAAGATTTTCCCCAATCCGATTGTGGTGATTAGCGCGCTTAAAACAAACACACTTTAGTTTTTTTAAAGTATCTATATATTTTTTATAGATGTCAACATCCTCTCAATGCACAGTTTTCATGCGTCAGTCATGCATTCAGTTGCATTGCATCTGCCCAATGCATCTGTAAATACTTTGCTGTGTTGTATACTTGTATGCAGTTCGCGGAATATGCTATACGTATATGGATGATATGTATCACTTGTTTGTATATATAGTGTGTTATGATCATGTAAAGTGAATCATGTAAAGCAGGACAAGTAGCTGTGTTGTTTCTATATTTATAATCCTAACTAATATTATAAATGCGAAAGTGAGTTTGTTTGTTACCTCTTCACGCTTTATCTACTGAACCAATCTTCCTGAAATTTCGCATACACATAGCTGGAAGTACGGAGAAGGCCTTTCATCCCGGGAAAAAGCACTGGTCCCGTGGGAAATTCACTCGGGCGAAGCCGCGAGCGAAAGCTAGTTATATATAATATATATAAAATTAGCTAGCTTTCGCTAATTTTATATAATATATATAAAATTATACCATTAATTATATTACTTACAATAATAAAGAAAACTAAACAAAAAAATAAAGAATATCGTACCGATGGATAATATTACCGGTATGATGACTAAAAATGTGTGCACTTTATGAGTAAGATATATCAATAGCAGTAGCCACTGCTTCCGTTGGCAAGTACTAGTTAAATGTGAACTTTTTATAGTAACATAACTAACTGTGCCCCGCGGCTAGGCTCCCGTGGGAATTTCCGAATTCTATATAGGCTATAGCCCTATAGCCTTCGTTATAAATATGGCTATCATTCTATCATACACAGAATTTTTACACAAGATAGGATCTGTAGGTCCAGATCCGCGCGTTACAAAAGGTATCGTATCGTAACATATTTTTTTTAAATCTTTAAAAACAATTACGTTTGGTCTCTATGACCCAAAACATATAGGTATGGGCTCAGATTAAATGTATGGGTTTTCATGTTAAAAAATATTTTCCTGGTTCATTAGAATAATTAAATATGTAGTTTAGTACGTATATTTATTAAGTAGGTAGGTACCCAGCCCATTAAGAGCCGGCATTCCTATGAATCACTGTTTTTTGTGACGCACCGTACCGATAGCTATTCATTATATAAAAAATAACTTTTGTAATTTAATTTTTTGTATTATTATTGAGTTTCTGCCAATAAATTTGTATTTTTTAACTATACTTACTTGAAAAAATAAATGCACCATATTGAAAAAAAAATTTTAATTGTTTTTTTGTTTGTACAATTTTTTTCTGTTAGTTTTAATTTATATTTTAGCTGCTGTATTGTTTCTGAATAAATTATATTTTTTACAGGTAAATATTATGTCGATATAATTGTATAGGTAGTACTTATTTTTAAATATATAATTATGTGCCGAAAAACAATCCAATTCATCATATTTTATATCACAAGCATTTTTTTATACTTATCAGGTAATATAGTACTCTTACATATTTATCTAAATATTTTTTGACTTACCTTCAAGTTTTGAAATATCAGGATAAGTGTTAAAGTACGAAAAATCCAGTTAAAAAAGTTCTAACACTCGATTGTTCATTACGTAAACAATAATGCACAAATTTCTCTTTATAACAACTTCTGTTCACACTGTTTTGCTTAGTTTTAAAGCACGCGCGCGGGAATGTCAACTTTTTCGCTGCGCATTGTGATGTGTTCGTGCACTACTGCGTTGCATACCGGCATGTCGCACGACTTGGTTCTAGCAATTACGTTTTACGAATACAAAACATCAACACGTCGTCCCTACCCTATCGCTTCGCAGATTATCGTAGTTTAGAAATTTATTTACAACGCCCTCTATGAGCGAGTAGCGCGATTATAAATAACTTTTATTACAATACCACTGCCATGCCATCTAGTAAATGTAATATGCATTAATTAATAAATTGTGTTTTTCCCCTTTCGACAATAGATGTCTCAGTTTTGATTTATGTGCAATACATAGACAATTTTATAATATTATTTATTTATTATTAGTATAATAACGGTATAGTTTTGTTAATTTGTTGAGTATTTAAAGTATTTACGTTTATGAATAGAATTCCTACACCTCCTAGTCCTAGGTACCACTTTTTTTTGTGCTAGCATTGAATGAAATCAAATGAATTATGATTTCCGTTCATTTGATTTATTTATTGTCTGTGGTGCGATTTTCCATTCGTTCTTTTTCTGTCAAAATGGCTGCAGCGACGGAGGTGTGTGTTGATTTTCAATTTAATTTTTTCCGTAATTGTAGTGTTACTTTCGATTATTTCAATGATTCCGTGATACATATTAAATATTAAACTTTCGTGTTTCAGGCGAGACGCGAACCTATTCAGGCCGTGCAAGTATTCGGTCGTAAGGTGAGTGTTACGTTATGCGTCCACGTGTTTGTGATATCTAAAGACAGTTATTTCGATTAGTTTTCGATGAATTTTGAAAAATCACTGTTTATCTTATAAATCGCAAAAAAATAATGTAATTATTCGAATGTGTCCATAAATATCCCGACCTTCCGGCCTTTGCAGTTGTAACCTCTTTCGCAGGTCAGTTGCTTTCAAAAGGAAGGAAAAATAATGATTCCGTTGTACCAGCCATCTCAAGAATATCTCCTCGAGTTGGTCTAAACGGGAACGACAGTTATTGTCAGTGGCTTTTTATCCAACCAACATAACATAACCTACAATTTTACAATGCCAACAACAAAGCTCAAACTGAAGATTGTTGCCTGGTTCACAGACGACAGGTTATATAGTACTTAATAGTCAATAAGAAAATTAATTATCTTAATTATTTGTCAATAAAAACACTTAACAAAAGCTACTAGAACTTTATTTTTGTGTATTACAGAAAACTGCCACAGCAGTAGCATACTGCAAGCGTGGTCATGGAGTTCTCCGAGTGAATGGCCGCCCTCTGGAGCTCGTCGAGCCCAGACTACTCCAATACAAACTTCAGGAGCCCATCCTGCTTCTCGGCAAGGTACTTTAATTAATAATTTACTTTCTAGGGACACCAGCGCAAGCACCAGACAGGTGATCAGTCCTCTCATGCTGGGCCACCATTTCACCCAATAAAGTATTGTATATTCATTGTATATCAGCAAGGTATACATTAAAGACAAATTACATATTTTTATTGTGTATTTTTATTGTTGCATGCAGCAGCATATTTATAAATTTTGATGAAATAAAACTTAAAACAGGATAAGGTTTTTTTATCCTTTTCGGTCTTATCAAAGTCCCTTGAAACAGCAATAGGGTAATTTTCATGTCAGTCACAATTTCTGCAAAAGAGTATTAAATATTACCAATTGATTTTAATTTTTGGTGATGAATCAATCTTATTCCGAACCTGAGCTTCTTTGGATGTGAAGTCAAACATCCATCTGATAATGCCATTGATTCCAAAAGCAACTACACAACATATAACCTTATTAACTAATTTTTGTATTATTTTCTAGGAAAAGTTCTCCGGTGTCGACATCAGAGTGACAGTCAAGGGTGGTGGTCACGTTGCCCAGGTGTACGCAATCAGACAAGCCATCTCAAAAGCACTCATTGCCTTCTACCAGAAATGTAAGTTTTATATAAGGCTCTTTTTATTATAAGTGTCAAGGTTAACTGTTATGTGGACAAATCAGGAAGATCTAGGGGTCTAGGTTAACTGTGATATGGATAAAACAGGAAGGAATCCCAAATATTTAAAAATGAACCTTATTTGTGGTTATATGAGGTTCATTTTTAAATATTTAGGAAATGGAAAATGGTACATTCTGATTTGTCAAAAATTTTAGACCCCACAGGTCTCACTGTTTGACTAGTAGGTATATGATGAATATGTGTTGTGAATATTATTAAAACTAACCCTAACCCTTTCTTTCCAAAGCTGTCTCGCATCCATGTGTTTCAGCCATTTCAGGGAAAGGAGATTACTGGTGACATTTACCAAGCAGCTAGCGTCAACAATACCTTGCTGTTTGAAATGTACACTACATTTATGATAAATTTTTAAAGTATGTTTCTGAAGAATTTGCGGTTTAAATATTAAACGTCAACTATGCAACCACATACAATACTCCTATTAATTTGACGCTTTCCAGCCGGAAGCAAGTAGGGGAGACCTTTGCCCAGCAGTGGGACAATATAGGTTAAATAAAAAAATACTAACTAAAGCAACAAGCTCTTATATTATCAATAACAAAGTTATAGTCAGGGATCTCGATCTATTACAGAATTGATAGTCTTCAATGTGTTGAAGAGTGTATGCATACTCGCTTGGCTAGGCTATCAAGCTTTGCAAAATATTTCCTTCAAACTTGTATGTATTTCGATTCCCAATGCTGTCTTAACCATGGTTACGTCACAGTACTTATATTCGGTATATTCCACTTTGTTCACCGTAACAATCACTTGAATCCTAACTAATATTATAAAAGCGAAAGTGAGTTTGTTTGTTTGTTTGTTTGTTTGTTGGTTTGTTTGTTTGTTTGTTTGTTTGTTACCTCTTCACGCTTCATGTACTGAACCAATCTTCCTGAAATTTTGCATACACATAGCTGGAAGTACGGAGAAGGACATAGGGTACCTTTCATCCCGGGAAAAAGCACTGTTCCCGTGGGAATGGGAAATTCACGCGGGCGAAGCCGCGGGCATAAGCTAGTTCCTTATAAGGCTTAATTTACATTAAATTAAAAAAATATAGTAACAGAGCTTTTAATTTGAGCGTTTTTTAGAAGTTGTATGTGGGTGATTAAATTCTACTAAATCAATTAAAAAAGTGGCCCTATATCACCTGGGTGAAATAAGTGCAAGGTGAATAAATGACACTAATTTTGTCGAATCAATTCACTTGATGAAATTTTCTGAGTGAAAAGAGTCCAAGGTGAAATGAAGATACTAAAAAGTCTACTCTTTTCACCCAAGTGATATCACCCAGGTGAACAGAGTGGAATATACCTTATATTCATTCTGTGCCATGGTCCGGCTTTAAGTTCGCCATTTACATGTATTTTAAGAAGTTAAATAAATAAATGGTCTTCCAGATGTAGACGAGGCGTCTAAGAAGGAGATCAAGGACATCCTCGTGCAATACGACAGGAGTCTGCTGGTGGCCGACCCGCGGCGCTGCGAGCCCAAGAAGTTCGGCGGGCCCGGCGCGCGCGCACGCTACCAGAAATCCTACCGTTAATGCGTCTTGTGCTGCGTGCGATGGTCTCGCATTGGCAATAGTGGCCAGTGCGATAGCATTGGACGTTTTTAAAATAAATTAAGAAAAGTTTTTGTTTGTTTTATTTTTGACACCCATAGTCAAGGTACCGCTAGATAGAAAGTAGGTACGTTCGGTGGGCCCGGCGCGCGCGCACGCTACCAGAAATCCTACCGTTAATGCGTCTTGTACTACGTTCGATGGTCTCGCATTGACACTGGTGGCCAGTGCGATAGCATTGGGCGTTTTTAAAATAAATTAAGAAAAGATTTTGTTTGTTTAATTTTTGACACCCATAAAGGTCCCAGAAGTCCTACCGTTAGTGCGTCTTGTGCTGCGTCTGCTGGTCTCGCATTGGCGCTGGTGGCCAGTGCGATACCATTGGGCGTTTTTAAAATAAATTAAGAAAAGTTTTTGGGTTATTTTATTTTTGTCAAGGTCCCGCCAGATCATAGAAACTGTAGGTACATGTTGTTCGTACATGATGTAAAGTTTATTGATTTTATACATTCAACTAGCGCCCCGCTCCAGCTTCGCTCGGGCGGTACATACCTACATTGATTGTAGCCTGTCACTCTGGTATAAATGTAGCTTTCTTTATATTATTAGTGTGATAAAAACTCGGTATCTTTCTTTCATGGTAACAACATACAGATATACACTTTAGGCAGTGTTGCCAGATGGGGGGGGGATATTCCTCCCAAATTTGGGTTTTTTTGATAATCGATGCAGGGATTTATAAATCTTCGTTTCATACAAATAGTATCATTTTGGGGGAGGAAAAAATGGTTTTGGGGGAAAATTTAAATCATCTTCATACATTTTGGGAAAATTTGGGGAGATTTCGTTGAAATCTTGGGGGGAAACCTAGATCATAGACAACCTAGGACATCTGGCAACACTAACTTTAGGAACATGCTTGGAAAAAAAAACTCATTTTATTTTAAATCTTTTATTTTTCATTCAGATTAAACTATTGTCTTTAGGAAGTCATTTCACAGAATCACTTAGTTATATAACTGTAAAATTTAAATGCAATCAGGATTCGATACAACGTACAACCAATTAATGACCTTTCGTGCAATGAACATTGAACAATATGGAATATAATTTTTATTAGTTTTCTAGTTCTAGCGTTTTTAAAGGCAGTACTAGTGGGCACTATGTATATGGCGCTCATTCAAGGCTCATATGGGCATATAATGAGCCTTGAATGAGCGCCATATAATGAATATTTAGGCTTATCCTAGAGTTTCAAGCCACACCGACTACAACTTATTTTTTAATGTAGAGTACCTTATAGGTAAGTATATTGTAAAAATTACCTAAATAAATAATAGGTACCTTCCTAGTATTACGAATCGTATTAGTTAATTGTAATTATCAACAAATTAACTTATTGCCACACATTTAGTTTTATTAATTAATAGAATAAAATTAATAAACTTTTTAGAAAAAAAAAAATTAGAATTAACAATCTTGATAAAGGAAAATATTACTTAATTAAAATTAATAATGTTAGCAGTTATGTCTTTCAAATTCTTAGAAGTACAGTTTTTAGTAAACTTAAATACAGATCTTAATGAGACTTTTTCATTTATTTTTACTTATAAAATAGCATATTATAGTTTCAAACATATGTAAATAAATAGTTAAATTAATAGGTACTTAGTTAAATATTTTGGCACCATTTTGGGTATTAATCCTTCTTACCTTTTGTGACTTAACCTCAGCTTTCATCATTTTTAGTTTTATGAGGTGAGATTACGCAAAAACTCGTTTAATAAAACAAAAAATTAAAATTCTGACAATCACAGATCTGAATATTGTTATACCTAAGTATAAGATATGTCCTATAATACAATACTTAAACTCCATTTATTCTTACTAGTCCTATTATGTAAATAATCTTCACAGTACTTTTTGTTTAATTTTGTTGAAAATAAACAAAAAGTAAAATAATTTAATTAGTTCAAACCTAAACATTCTAAAGTAAAACATTTATTAACCACGAAAGTACTTTCCTAAAATGTCTATTTTAATTTATATTGTTGTAAAATCATAAAAAGACATGGTAAGATTGTTTACATAATAGGACAATTATGAATAAATGGACTTTACATAATTTTTATAAAATCAAAAACTATCATGAAGTATGTACCTAGTATTTGTCGTTGAAGCCAATTAAAATTATACACCTCAACGCTACGGATACACTAGGGGCAAAGAAAAAATCTAGGGACAATTGGCCCACGACATGTGTCGGCGACATGTCAAGCGAAGCCGTGTGATTACGCTTGACATTACTATTATACATTGCGCTATATACTCATTTCCAGATATACATATCATGTTGCTAGATAGGTATGCCGAGCGAAGTCCAGCAAAGTCTCACAACCTAGTTCTCTATTTAGTTTGTGAGTCTCACTTTTCCATCTATTACACCCAAATCTTGGTCTCCATTCCATCCATTACACCCGACTTCGTCGCTGCGACCCGGGACATTTGTCCCCTAGAGTCCCTAGTAAGTCCCTAGTGTATCCGTGAAATTTTAAGTCCTTAAAATATCCGCTAGGGGCGCTTTGCTGAATTTCATATGACTTCATTCGCTAGCGGCACAGCAGAAAAAAGGCCGCAGTGCTATTTTCTGCTCTGTAGCTAGCGGATTACCAACCACGTTATTTCCCCCCAATTTCCAGGGTCTCCCCTACTTCTTCATGCACCTCTTCAAACTTGGCGCCCATCCTCTTGAGTGCGATGACGGCCGCGACGGCTTTCGCCCACCGTTTCTTGATCACATACCTCTTCAGCTTGGTCTTGGTGACGTGGAGTTCCGTGCACAGAGCTGACTGGATCAGCCACGGATGGGTCAGCGTAGACGCCGCGGGGAGACGGTCTCTGGATGACAGGGATACGAGTCAACTAACGAATATCAGTGTCAATACATCACAAATAGGTAGGTAGGTAATTTAATGATTTGAACCTTTATCTTTCGCTTTAAACATTAAACTATAATTTTAACGGACTTAGCACGAACCTCATTTCATTTCTTTACTAGCCTATGTCCGCGACTTCGTCCGAGCCCAATTTATAATTGCTTATATCTCAAACTCTAAGCGGCATATCAAGGTAAACATATGTCAGATTTTAAGTTAGACCTTCAACAATACGACATTGAACCGCATCAAATTTGGTGCAGAGTTTTTGCGTGATGCGCGTACAAACATACAGAGTATACAGACAGAAGGAAAGACAGACAAAAATTAAAAAAAAAATGGTTTTGGCTTCTATTGGCCCTATAAAGACCTGTCATAGTTTTTTTTTCATAAATATTTCTATGTACGTACAGGCACAGACCTGTTACAGTTTTATTAATGTATTGATGATGATAGCGGCTGACGTTTCGGGAACTTTGTAGTCTTCCGTGGTCGCAGCCAGACTGAGTACTAATAAAATAAGTCCGGTTAAAATCATAGTTATTTGAACCTTTACTTATCTACCTACAATTTGTGTATTTTTCTATAAATGTTGCAATAAAGAGTCTGTCTATTTATCTACATGGCTGAAAATGGATCGAATCTATCGTCGCAGGCGAAAACCTTAACATATTTCTAGAAAAGATAAGGAAAGCGTTGTTAAAATAAAAGCACAGATGTGTTAAAATTTAAGCCTTATATTTTTACCAACATTCGTATATATAACAATAAATTAATATTACATTACGAGTGAATTACATTACATAATCTACGGACAAGGAACTCAAGTTTGACCCTTGATTGAAAACAATATTATTTTCTTAAAAAATATACAAAATTTCCTACAGCAGTTACAAGTTTCCATATTAACGTTTATTTTCTTTTTGACAGCTTTATGGTATAAGACTTCCAAATAAAGAAAATCTTATTGATAATCATACAAGTTATTTTTTTTTAAGGGTTGACAAAATGAAAATAAACTTTAAGGATAGAGCAACAATATTCTTCATCTGTTGCTTATTCTAGTAACGACCATTTTCACCAAACCGTCTCAGTCTTTCTTGTCTTCTTGTATTTCATACAGGACTTTGTGTATGGAGACTAGATTCGTAACTTGTCATTTACTGCCATACTTAACTCGAACTTAACAATTAATATAATCTCAATCAGTTACTTTGGTAACTTACCAGTTCGTTCACTTGAGTCTTAATATACAGTTCCGTAATAATAATCCAGTTAGTTTCAAGTCCAAATGTCATGGCACTAAAAGTCTTTTTGTTACATAAAAAGGTCTCAAAGGCGCTCTCATTGATTTTTATAAATACACTTTGAATCCAGTAAGTAATGATTTTTTAATTGCCTATTTGATACTTTCATTGCTAAAATTAGTAATTTCAATACAGTTGCCAGAGCCTAAGAGAAACCCATTAAAATCATTTGGAATTCGGCACTGAGGCTGTAACTTTTTTTCTCTGAAGTTTTTCGTCGGAGGTTTGCCTTTTGAAGAATGCGTGCAGACTGGACATAGAATTCTGTGCGAGTTGGTTTGAAGGCGACCATTCGTAGGATATCGACTGATGTCTGCCGCTGTTCGAAGTCCCACCAGCCGTTCTCTCTGCTTCCACTTCTTCGGTTTCACCCCATTTCTCCAGCAAGTGTAGTAACAAATCCTTAGTTCTATGTGCATTGTTCTCATCTCCTCTTCTATAAGGTAACTGTCTTCCATTTTCTGTGCTTCCGTTGACTAGTTTATCAATTTGGTCCCGTCGTCTGTCGAACTCTTGGAAGAAACTGTTCCGCCTTTCTGTGGGCTGGTCCGGTACGTCTCTGCTCAAGTTGGTTATACGCTTTGACTTTGTCGTCGGTGTCGATCTAGCCCAAGGCATTTTACTCGTCACTGGTTTCTCTGGTTCCCTCTCTGATAAGAAGGTCGATGTAAGTTTATGAGTAGATTTTGATGTGAAAATCCTCTTCTCTTTATGAGACGCATCACCATTAGAAGTCTTCGAAGTTTTAGTCACTGTTTTAGATTCCCTCTTAAATCCATTGGGTAACTTCTCCTCTTTAGATGACGTCTTTGTTTCTGTGGATATATTCTTATCTAATTCCTTCGTGCTATTATTGTTAGCTAAATCTGTGTTCATTGTTGCCAGCATAAATAAATGATCGGACAATTTCTTTATTTCTTCAGCTAGATTCTTTCTCACCATAACATCTTGTTTTTTGTTCAAGAAGCACGAGCTATCTGATGCTCTTCGCTCAACAGGATTATACCGCGGCGATAGAAGGTTATTTTCTCTCAACGGCGGGGGTTCCAGATCGTCTTCATCAAATATTCCATCAGGGGAGCTGCCCAAGGAGCTTCGAGGCGAAGGGGAGCAGCCTCCAATTGAAGATCTTTCGCAGTTTCCGTTCATTAGGCATGTGATCTCGTGGGATTCATTGTCGAAGACGTAAGGGCTGTTGGGATGTTCGCTCCAGCGTTCTACGAAGAGCCGAAGGTTGTCCTTGGCCACGTCGAGCTCGTGCCTGTGCGCGGGCGCGGGCTCGGGCGCGCGCGGCGCGGGCGGCCGCTTCGCCACCCAGCGGTGACGCAAGCACTCCGTGGCGCTCGGGCGGGACCTGCGACAAAGACCCTTGTTACTATTACCCCAACACCTAGAATTTGTGCAGTTATGGATGGGGAAGTGTGAATGTGCGAAAGTTGGATGGATTGGATTGTGTTGTCAATAGGTGGATATTTGTAGATAAGAAAAATAATGAATATAACTTTGGTCGGATAGTTTTTAATGAAGAAACTAGAAGCATAAATGCTATTTTTGCTCTACAACTATTTTAAATTACTTAATTATTTGATAAGGTTAGCATCTAGGTACAAATAAATAATTAATTGTTAAGTTAGGTACAAAAATAGTTCGTGCAAATGTAGACATGTTAGTTACAACATTCTCTGTGTTGGTTTAAATTAAAACAAGTAACAAAGGGTCTTTATCGAGGCTGGATCATACAGCTTTTACAAAAGATGTCACATGAAAAAATAGCTGCACTTTTAATAAATATTTCTGCAGTCCATTATAGTTTGTAAATACAAAAAAGGTCTTAATCCGGGATGGGATGGAGGATGATACTTAGCGTTAAACACATATAGGATTTTTGGGGTATCAAATAACGATTGGTAAGGGGAAAAGTAACGATGGTCATTTTTGACTATAATATTTCATCTTGACCCCGCTCCGAGTTATCTAAGCCTGCAGTATCCCAATAAAGTTAGAGAATAATTGCATGTAGCAGAATCTTTATAGACGATGTCATAATTGGTCATAATACTCGAGAAGACCATTTTGATAACAACATAATGTTCTACTATCGGTCAAATACTTACAAGTATTTCCAGTATTTGATCAAATTTACGTCCAAATGCTTTGAGTATTTGTTCATATATCTACTTACTCTTTGTCTTTCACCAGCAGTTTGCTGATAAAGTCTTTGGCTTCTTCGGATATCTCGTTAAATGCCTCATCGTCGTAATCGTACTTGGCAACAGTGACGTTTGCCATTGTCTCGATGTCCGTCTCACCCATGAACGGTGACAAACCGGAGAGACTGGAAAAGGTATGGTTAAATTAATTTATTGTAAAAGGAAAAGGAGGTTTGTATAATAAGACTAGCTTAAGTCACTCTTCAGGTTGAAATGTGGTGTCTCAGGAATGTTGCCATGTGGTAACAATTGTTTTGTTGATCAATTTGTTTTGTCTTTTATGTCACATAAATTATGTGTTTCTTCGCATTTTGTGTATTGAGGATAAGATACGAGAAGTAGGTATCTATAGAATTTATCATTTATTTACACACGCTTTCAGAGCAACAAGAAAAAAGAAAGACCTTCAAGGCAAACCTTTGCAGAAGTACCTAAATAGCGACAAACATATTATAAGAGGTGTTTATTTAGAACTAGTTGTTGCCCGCGGCTTTGACCGCGTGAATTTGCCACGGCAACAGTGCTGTTCCCCGGATGAAACCTAAATGTACCTATGTATGTCCTTCTTAATACTTCTACGTGTATGCGAAATTTTAGGAAGATTGGTTCAGTAGGTAAAGCGTGAAGAGGTAACAGAACCTCACTTTCGCATTTATGATATTAGTTGGGATGGGATACAAAATACAAAGGAGTACTTACAGAACATAGCATATGACTCCGATGGACCACATATCCGTGCCGTACCCAATCTGGTCGAAGTTCACCACCTCAGGAGCCACAAACTCAGGGGTTCCGAACAACACCTGCAGCTTCTTCTCCGGGTCGTACAACCGGGCCAGACCGAAGTCGATTATCTTGATCCGGTTGCCAGTCTTCGTGAGGCATAGGATGTTTTCGGGCTGCAGAGAAATAAGATTTTGTATTAGTTTTTAGACAGGGAGTCATGGACGAGGAAGGAGGAAGCCTATGTCCGAAGACGGACGAAACAAAGGCTGCAATGATGATGATAAATTAGCTTTTAGGATTCCGTACCTCAAACATGTCAACAGCACATCAACCTACTCAAATTCATTGCAAATTCGACTCTGCGGCCGCGGCATAAGAGATCATGCAGGGTAACTTGAGGTGCGGTCGACTGTACATGTTGTAAGACTGTCGAGCTGTCAAGATTATTTTTCTCGGTGCGCGAATATGACTCGCACTTGCCCGGTTTTTTTAAATAAAATAAATAATTTTTATTGCAGCCAAAATTGCCATATCAAAATAAAAAGTAGGTAAATGATGTATGATGTATTCATTAGCGCGGCTTGGCAGTAAAATCAACTCGAATGCCGTGACGGAAAATGGTGTGACCATCGTGCCATCGATGATCAGATGTTTTTATAACTGTTGGGTGTCCCGTCATGGCCATTTTTTTTTTTAAATTTGACTTAGAAACAGCTGTTGGTAATCCGTTTTCGTGGAAATTTTGGGATAGTAAAAATACATATAGGATGTAATGGATTAGCAATGATTTTAGTAATGATGAATTTATTGATTAGGTATGCCTTATTGTGATTGAGTAACAATTTTATATTATTTAAAAATATTGTATGTAGATTGAACACTTATATTCTACTAGCTTTTGCCCGCGGCTTCGCCCGCGTGAATTTCCCACGGGAACAGTGCTTTTTCCCGGGATAAAAAGTAGCCTATGTGCTATTCCAGGTCATTATCTACCTCTGTACCAAATTTCATCGAAATCCGTCCAGTAGATTTTGCGTGATTGAGTGACAAACATCCTCACAAACTCACAAACTCACATCCAAACTTTCGCATTTATAATATTAGTAAGGATAGTATGGATGCTTTATTGTGATTGAGTAACAATTTTACATTATTTAAAAATATTGTATGTCGATAGATAATTCAAAGATTGAACACTTATAATCTATTGTAACATTTCTGACGTAAGTAGCTGTAATATTAATTTCGCTCACAGCTAAAATAATATAATAAATACTAAAGAACTGTGTGAGACATTACACGGATGACAGAAATAACGACAAGAATAAACAATCGCAGAGATTCGCGACGGACAATCATAAAACTCCCGCGCATGCTTTGCCACCATTTTGATTTACGATTTGGAAGCGAACCAACTGTTTGGATCAGTTGCTATCATTCATTGTTACAAAATTATTTGCAGTTAGATCAAATGGACTTTAATAAATATTAGCTTTTATTATTTTATTATTTATTAGCTAGGTACAAAAATAATGATTTTTATACAAAATGCAATTCTCTGTCAAGAGATACCCGCTTCCACACCCGCAGATAACATTCAATAAAGAAAGGGAGGCCTTTGCCCAGCAGTGGGGCACTTCAATGGGCTAGAAAAAAATACAAGATGCGTTTGCTCTCGACCACAATCTTGTTCGAGAACAGAAATGAGGTCTTTCTAAAAATAAACGTCTATTCTAACATTTTTGCCCCCTAGTAGGTACTGTAACATGGGCTATCCAATCTCCTTAGATTGGATGTTCGTTATTTAAATAATAAAGAAAATATTAGGAGCTTGATGGATTTTTCAGAAGAACAGTCAAGAACTGATATTCAAGCTTCGAGCAACAAGGATTTCCGCGCGCGTACCGTGTTGCTCTATGTATTCAAGGGATGATAAAAGTATCCTTCTAAATAACGTGTTTGCTGTACGAAGTTATAAAATAAAGAAGTAAAACACATAAGCTGTTTATTATTTATAGCACGTTACAGTACCTACTTAGTTACCATTTAAAAATATATATTTCTAGATTCTCGTATCTGATTTCTTTAACAAAAGCATGCATGCAGAATATAGATATTTTATGCGTAGAGAATAGGGATGATGATTGGGTAAAAAATAAAATAAATGATGCTATTTAAATAATGAAACATAATAATTGAATGTCACTTTGATTGATCAATTTTGTTTATAACATGGTTTACTATTTTTTGGTTCTAATTAAAGTGCTTATTGACTCCATTAAAAGTGACGTCACTGTTGAGTACTGTCATACAAATCCCATATAAATTATTGTTTTTGACATTTAGAAAAAAGTATCTAATTTGACTAGAGGTGGAAAAAACGGCTTAAATTTTTTTTACGTTTAAACGTTGCGCTTTTTTAAATAAGCGTGCTTACAAAGCTGCTTATCTGCTTAAACGCTTTTTTCGTTTTCCGCGTTTTTAAACCGTTTAAGTAATAAGTTTATTGCAACGTTGCGTTGCGGTAAACAGCTTACTAGACGGAGACTTTTAAACAAAAGAAAAGCATCATAAAAAAACATTAAAATAAAATTTTTATTTATATTAAAAAAATGTATTTTACATTACGTAAAATACCACAAAATACCTGTTTTTATACGTCAATGAACTTCCCTTCGTACTTGCAGGCTTAGGACTGTCTGGTTCAACAGTTTTACGTTACTTAGTTTTACATAAACACTAAATGGCGGGAGTCGGGAACTCGGGACTAGGATAGGAAGTGGCGGAAATAAGCAGTTCTGAAAAAAGCATCTGCTTAAATCAAATCGCGTGCTTTTTCGCTTCTTATAAAAAGCACGCTTAATAAGCAGCTTATTCTTTAAACGGTCACCTCTAAATTTGACTTGTTGTCATCTACCCTATTATGAAACTTCGGTTCGAACTAAAACAAATATAATTTGGTTTTAATTTAAGATCTGTTGCTTCGAAACCTGTCGCTGTAAGTATGATTACTCGACTAAAATGTATTTTGAGTGTTGTATATTTAAAATGTAAGTAGGTATACCTTTTATCTACTTTCTTGCAAATCGTCTTTGTGTTAAACCGATTTATTTTTAGACATCCCAGTATCTTTATCAAAAATTGGAAAGATAAATCGGTTTACTGCGTCAGAAAATAGCTCCTAGCTTCTGCTTGGCTACTGATAGGTGCAATCTAGCTATTATCAAATTAGGTACTTATCTAGATTACACTGTAGGTATGGCACACATTATTAATCATTATGAGACCCTGAGCTACTTATGAAGTCATTAATTAATTGCTATTAATATATTTAATAAATGCTTTGTCGTGTATGATCTTAATTACCATTATTACAATACCATAGCACTGTCTATCTTACTAGTCCCATAGACCCAGTCATACCGTAGGCATTATTTCAAAAATCAAAACTAAGTGTATTTACTTACTCCAAAAGTGCCCTTAACTTTTTGTACTACTTACTTAGTATGTTCTTTCCTATAAATGGTGCCAAAGTCAAAGTCAATTTTTTTTATTGAAACTTGGCCTTCAAAGAAGTCTCTTTTTCACGTCGATAACTAATTATTTAATCATAATATATTATGTTTCAAAGCTACAAACTACTAGCATTTCGGAACGACCACTGCTGAGAAGAAATAAAATGTTGATCTATATCTTTGTATCTAAAATGGAAGGTGATGATGATACCTTTAAATCCAGATGCAGAATGTTCTGGCGGTGCACGAACTCGATGCCCTCGCATATCTGCCTCATGAAGACGGTGCACGCTCGCTCTGTCAGCACGAAGTCCTCATCTATCACTCTCTCGAACAGTTCCCCGCCGGTGATTCTGGAAAAAGAAAATGAAAAATTACATTACAGTAATAGGTACCTACCTACATAATATTATTAGGTACCTATTATTATTATTTACTATATGGGGACGCCAGCGCGAGCACCAGACGGGTGATCAGTCTGCTGGGACCATTTCACCCAATTCCCCGAGACCCGTATAGGGTTTAGGTACCTATTACTATTTAATGAGTTTCTTTCGGCATTTCTTCTCAGCAGTGGTCGTTCCGAGTTCCGAAATACTAGTAGCTTTGAGATTTATATGTGAACGTTGAGGCTTTCCAGCATCTCGACACCACGGACATAGTGAGAAGACTCAAAAGGACTAAACCATGTGATTTAGTGCAGTGATAACAAAAAACAATTTGGTAGTGCTAGTGAAATAATATTAGTGTAAACAAAGACACATGAACAAAGTGCCTTCCCTTAAATAGAGATAGTGAAGAAAAGTGTCGATGGACACATTTTTATACTACGAACTTTATAAAATTAGGACAATGTAAAATTACCCATCAGCCTGCAATCAGGCTAGATCGTAATGATAATTATTAGCGTATTTAACTTTAGTAAGTATGTGAAGAATAGGAAAAAAAAATAGAATTTGAAAATCTTTGAGCATAGATTTCTTGACAATTGAAACCATCGGGAAAGGGAAGGCCAAATGTTACAAGAATACCCCTGGTGAATTCGTGCGAACATCAAGAAAATTCTTAGAAAAATGTCTGCCAAGTATACCTAGTCTTTCAAAAAATAGAGTGATAACGCCAAGGTCGGCAGACAGGACTTTCTAGGTCAAGCGAATTGGCTCACCTCCATCTATTGTATGGTTTGCTATTGTAATGTGTTTGTCAACACACTTTAAAGGCTTGAAATTATGAATGTGATGGATGAACTATATCATAGTAAGTACTAGCATAGGCTCGGGACTTTGTTCCGGTGGTAATTTCGGGAAATCAACTCCTAGTGCTCCCATACACTCCCTATGTGGAACCTACATGCCAAATTTCAGCTTCCTACACCCAGTAGTTTTCGCTGTGAGTCGTTCAGTCACTCAGTCAGTAACAGAAGAGTTTTATAAATATTACTTCCTATGAATTTTCAAGGGCACTACTCTCTAATCTGTAACTTGGCTGATAGATTTGCTAGGGTAATTATTTAAGAGGTTTTCTTTTAATTATGATAAAACACTAAATATATTTTAAAAAATAAGCTGCTATCGTTTCAAATAATTGTATTCTTTATTTAATTCTTTAAAAAAAATCTACTGCGGTGATTTTCGACGATAAAGGAAAAAAAAAACAGGATTATGTATTATTTTTTTTTTATCTAGTCTTATTTATTGTATTTGTCATTATTTGTATAATTCTAGTTTAGTATTTTTCTCTTGACGGGATATTTTCCTACTTCAGTACTTCTTAACTATGGTTCACACTTGACGTAGGAATCATAACATAATCAGGAACATAGTTATTTCAGTTTAAATTAGGTTTTGTTCTTACTACAATAAATCTGCAACATAATTAGGTATTTCTTGCCAGTCTATTATACAGTAAGAATGTTGTTCTTTGTTCGGAATCTTTGTGCTTTCTCTCTGGCCTTGTCCCCATAGTAAAGAATGCATTGTGTGTGCCCGAAATGTCCTTGCATTCTTTCTTGACTTTTCTAACTATTCGCTTGTAACCAATACGACTTTTGTTTTAAAAGTTGGTTAAATATCTGGGTCAAATATATACAGAAGAACCAAAACTACAGCGGTAGGTAGAATTCTTCGAAGTTGCATGTTTTACACGACTAACCAAAAAAGGTTTCAGGGTTCATGTGTAAGTTTCTTTATTCCACCATATAAGTCCTAAAAGGCTTAACAGATTTTGAGGTAAGAGGTATTGTTAGATTCCTTGCATTCCTCCGAGTGACATAGGCTATGTGTGTTGTCAGTCGTGTTTTTTATTTTTAAATAATTAGCTTGTTAACTTTGTAAAATATTAACTAATCTGAATCTAAGTATCTTTAACTATTTTAAGCACATTTGCCACAAAGTATATCTTAGAGTACAGAATACTTAGAGAAAAAAGGAAAAGAAAACCACATGTAATGTACCAATATTTAATAGATTTTCTATTTATAAGCATTTCTACAGTGGGATATTTTTTTTAAAGTGATGCTGTCACTGTTTCAATCATTATGTGTCCATCTAATGTTTGTTTACTCATGGAATATTGGTACCGACGTGTTGCTCCTTCTCTATATATGTTCCTGTACTAGAATGTCGTTGGTCCAATAGATTGAGCAGCAGTATTTTTCCACGAAATGAATTTATTTTACAAATAAATGAGATATTTGTTCAATTAAATTACGTTCGTAAGTTTGCTGTACAATCATAAATTTTAACAATAACAGTTATTAATTTCATATAATCCAAACATTTTGCAAATTTGTACAAGTGTTCCGTTAATTTTGCATTTGTTTTGGGAAGGTCGTTCATCTGCGTAGCTACCAGCGTGTACAGTAGTATATTGTACCTAAACTAAACCTTAATTATTTTATACTAGCTTTCGCGCGCGGCTTCGCTCGCGTGAATTTCCCACGGGAACCGTGCCTTTTCCCGGGATAAAAGGTACCCTATGTCCTTCTCCGTACTTCTAACTACGTGTATGCGAAATTTCAGGAAGATTGGTTCAGTAGATGACGCGTGAAGAGGTAACAAACAAACAAATAAACAAACCAACAAACAATCTCACTTTCGCTTTTATAATATTCGTTAGGATTATGTAAGAGTGGAGGATGCCAAAGAAAAAAATAACAATGACAGATAAAATAGTAAAAAGTGTCAGAATCCGTTTCGTTCCGAATAAAAAGTTATTGCAGTAATAGTAATAGTACTTTGAAATGAAACGAATGAGGGATTTTCTGAGACCCAAATTAAAAAAATAAATAGTTCCAGATGAATTCATAGGTGGGGCTTAGTAAAAGGCGAGACCATTCAAAAAGCACAAATGCACGGTATTGACATTAAAAAAAAATTAAACCTAATAAAAAAACATCTGAAAAGTATCAATATTGTGATTTGATACTTTGAACTGATATTTAATTTTTTTTTCTGCCTCTGGCTGACAATAAAAAGCGCACAATATAGGTACAGCCATTATTACGACTCGGCTTTCAATAAAACGCCATCTGTTGAGACTTTTTTATACTGATTTTTTTTTTCTTAATTTAGCTGTCAGAAAAATTGCTCATTCTAGCATAACACCTTAAAAAAAGAAAATTAAACTCTATTTGTTCCATGTACAAGTTTTTGTTCTATATCTGTTTTGCTAGGTACGTCAGAAAGCGTTAAAAAAACGTAAAAAAATATTTAAAAAAACGTTTGCAAGTCGCATTTGTTTTTAGGAACGCAATCCATTTTCATAAAGTTTAAAATTAGAATCGGCTTGAATGGACGCTCCCGCGTAAACGGCAGATCCTCCTATCCTCTATTTTTCTCCTAATGACGTCATTGTTATGATTACATTTATTGCTGTGCAATATTTATAACTACGAGATGCTCTTCTGACGCAAGAAGTGGCTGAGAACGGATATAGAACGTCATGTTTGTCAGGTCAGGATTCACATTGCTAAAATAAAATATATTCAATCTAAGTTTCTTCGATAATTTATTTTCTCCATATTTCATTTTAAACATGATTATTTTGATTATTAATAAAAATATATCTAACTTGATTTGTTATTAATCATTTATTTGGTTACATTTACTCAAGTAGAGCAGCCAAGTAGATGTTTTTTTAAATTTTACCAAAATGGAACTTATTTTTTCTTGGGGTAGCTTCTCTAGTCCATAATACATACATATATTGTTTTAAATAATGTAAGGTCTCTATTAAAAAAGTAATTATCATGAATGCATTCCTAGCATTTTACATTTGCTTCCGCAAAAGCGAAGCATCCGATCCTTATAGCTTGCATAGCATCGTCTCTAAACGTCCATTACACGTTAATCCCAATTAATATTAGAAATGGGAGTGAGTTTGTTTGTGACCTCTTCACGCCTTAGCTACTGAACCAATCTTCCTGAAATGCATACACATAGTTAGAAGTACTGAGAAGGACATAGGGTACCTTTCATCTCGGGAAAAAGCACTGTTCCCGTGGGAAATTCACACGGGCAAAACCGCTGGCAGAAGCTAGTTATCTATATTAAAAACGTAATTATAAAATCGTTTCGATCGCAAGAGGGCGCCGTCGTCGTCGGCAAGCATGGCGTCGCCGTCTGTATGGCGGCGCGCCAACTATGCGTAGTGTCTGACGCTTGACGCCACTGTTTATATTGAACTACCGTCTCCATTTACGGCAGCACTTGACTTTGACGCGGGTTGTAAGATTAGGAAATGCTGCATCATACTATTTGTTGAGGATTTACAGTACTCTTTTATATGTGATCGAGGATTTTAGGTATCTCTACAAAAACGGATATTTTCTCAGGCTCAATTGGAAAAAAAAAGATTACAATTGAGATGAAACCTACTAACAACACTTTTTCTTTGCCTCTGCGTATTTATTCTTTGCCTCTGCTAAGTTCTAAAAGCTACAATCATAATAACATATTTGATCGGTCGGTGGAACCCAACAAATCGACAGCATGCATTGTATTTGGTACATTAGAATGTATGTAATAACTAGTATAGTATTATTATCTTTGATGTAACGTAAAGATCAACGTTGGCAAAAACGCTAATTAAAACTGATGTTTGCCGCCAATATCCGAGAAAAAACAAAGTAAACACCTTCGCCTCGCTGAAAAACACATGAATTGAAGGTTGAAATGTCCTACGTAAGCTTTATGACGCCTGCGATGTTTGGGCAGCACGTGCGTTCATCTGGAGTAAACACAGATTATATAACATAGCTTGTTTAAGGTAAGCTTGTTAAAAGATGGATTAAAGAATAGATACAAGATAAAACATAGCTTTGGCTCTACAATTACTAGAGGTAAACCACCAACTTATCTTGTCAATCATGATACACAGTTTGTCGGTATCGAATCGGTCTACCCTTAGACCGAAATTGAACGAAAATTTTCCTAAATCCTTAGTCATTCGTAAAGATCTCACACATAAAGCTCGCCGGACCACCTGTACACTTAAGCAGTACCATTGGTGGTACAAATGGTACCGATTTATCCCATTAGTACAATTGATTGTACAAATTACAAATGATACTAAAATATCCCGCTAGACCACCTGAACCATTTGACCGTGTAAAAATGATACAAATGGAAAGTATGACCTATATAAAACTTGATTGAAATATTGAATAATAAAATAATTTTAACTATACGTAGTCATATTACTTAGGTAAAGATAAAAATAAAATGTAAGTTATTAAGCACACGTGGAACCATAGACATAGGAAAAAAAAATCAGCTCTATGCGTGGAACATAACGGTGTGATTGTCAACTTAAGTATTTTAATGAATGTGACCGACATTAGCGAGACAAGACACTAGACTACATTCAAGTTAGAACGCGGCCGTCTACAACGTATTTGCATATTTTTTGCACAATTTGCGGTGTAAAAGTTTTTATTAACGTGACAACTGTAACAAGGTGTGAACATAGAATCGTTCTATTAATTTAGGTGTAGATATATCCATACTAGTCCTAATTAATATTATAAATGCGAAAGTGAATAGGCTGCTTCTGGGTAAGCTCGCTACACCGTAGACCTCATCTCTGTCCTCGGACAAGATTGTGGTCAAGAGCAAACCCATCTTTAATAAAAAAAAGGGAGTTTGTTTATTTCTTCGTTTCTTTGTACCTCTTAACGCTATCGCAGAGGAGACTCTTAAATAATAATAAACCTCAGGGTCGTTGTAATAGTTTTTTTATTGATAAAGAAATAGACCTAAAACAAAAATATATAAAGATTAGAAAATATAACACACTTCACTATAAATTTAGAATTACTTCCGAAACAAAACTTATTAATACATACCCGATAAGGGTCTATAGTTTAATAATATTTTAAAATAGCTTCACAAATAAAGTAATATATATCGGTAGATACGAGGCCAAGAATGACAACCAAAAATGCAGAATCTAATATGAATGAATACAGTTTAAAATTTATGACAGGTGAAATAAGTATGTATGTGCCAGCGCACGTATAATAAGATCCAAAGAGGATGAACGCGTAGCCGCGTTACAACGCTTTATCTACGGAATCAATCTTCCTGAAATTTCGCATACACATAGTTAGAAGTACTGAGAAGGACATAGGGTACCTCTCATCCCGGGAAAAAGCACTGTTCCCGTGGGAAATTCACGTGGGCAAAACCGCGGGCAAAAGCTAGTATATCATTAATGTAAAAGTCTGTCTGTCTTTCATTCACTGCTAAACAGCAGGACCGATTTTGATGGTTACATAATACAGTTAAAGACCCGAGGTCAAACACAGGCTACTTAGTTTTTAAGTTTCCAAAGTAAACAAGGAACCCTTATGGTTTCGTTATGTCTGTCCGTCTGTCTGAGGCTTAGCTCAGAGATTATTGGAAAGAAAATTCCATAAGAGTGCATATCTATTAAGAAATAACAGAATTTTTTCTGCCTATCCTGATTTATTTCTTTATTTTTTGCAGATTTGAGTTTCATCTTTAAGATTCGTTTCAAGGCAGGCGGCAAAAGCGTCAGAACGGATGTCGATTTGCCCCCCCCCAGAAAAAAATCCTGGATCCGCCGTTGGATATACATAATAGTTATGTGGAGAGAATTGTAGAATAAAAATTACTAAAAGAAACTAGGGTCTCTCTCTCTCTCTCTCAGCCGAAAGACGTCCACTGCTGGACAAAGGCCTCCCCAAGGATTTCCACAACGACCGGTCCTGCGCTGCCCGCATCCATGCGCAACCCGCGACCTTCACCAGGTCGTCGGTCCACCGAGTGGGAGGGTCTACTGGAAGAAATTCTGAAGAAATAAGTAGTTCCTTTGTACTTCAAAATTCAAAATCTTTTTATTTGCAATAAAATGTATGTACAAAGGTCTTAAAAATCTTAGTTTTACTATATTTTATGTGTACAAAAATAAATACATATTTGTTTTGAGGGTGATTCCCCTACATCATATTTGGTTCAGAAAATTAGCGGTTATCTGTAAAAGTGTGTAAACGCTTGACTCACCTCCATAGTGGTTAACCGCATTGGCTGATCACCTGACTTCGTTTGAATTACAGTATACTGTGTCACTTTCTACATCAATTTACACGTCGTTTACTGATTCATTCACCATTGGATTTCACTTACCTATTGTCAGTTATGAACCATATTTTAGGAATGAGTTTCGCCATTATTTTTCTTCATTTGGCCCAGGCCTACATAAATAAAATTCTTTTGGCTTTTTCAACATTTTTTTTTAAATCATCATCATTATCATAAACTTCATCATTATACTTTTTGAAATCTTTACTTTTTATAAAGTCCATACCAAACCAAACGCTTTCACTATTAAAATTATAACCATCATCTTTATTTCATAATACTTATATTTTATGGTTGAAACTTCACGTTGTGATGTTAATTTTATTTCATTTTTTTTTCGTCTCATTAAAATAGACTACTATGATGTTTTGCGTCAACACAAAAGTGAAATTCCATAATAAATGTGAAGAGGGCGTGTCCTCTCTGTTCACACCTGCCGCCGGGCGCTGTCAACAACCGTGCTAGTTGCTTCCATTATTCATATGCCTATTTTTATTCGCCGCAATATATATATGTTGATAAGTGTCATAGATGTTGGATTTTTGCATACTATACAACTTACTCGCGATACTTAATATAATAAGTCTATTTTACAGTTTTCTCCTTAATCCAACCCGCACAACAAATATTTAGTCTTCAGCAATTTTTCAATTGGTTGCCTGGAAGAAATTGCTCACAGCGATAATACCGCTTTTTGTGCATCTTCCTCTCTTTTTTTAGTTTCAGTTACTTTATGTATCTGTACCATGTGATTAGAATACTTGTGTGCAAATAAAGTATTATTGTATTGATATTTTTCTTGTATCTTATTTAAGTACCGTTTTTATTAACATTTTCAAAGACAACGCCCTTCAATTAAAGTGTTTTATCATCTGTGTGTCTCCCTATTATAACTACATTCCTGACTTTACTTTCCTTACTATTAGCACAGCTATTAGTGTTAGTTGAATCTGTACAAAATATCCATTTAAGATTTTCACTGTACTCATTAGTATTTAATTGTACTTAAATCAAGTATTAATTTATGCCTCCTGGCTACCTTTACCTATGTCCTCTGAGAATATTAGTTAATGTCCACCCAAAAGTCAAAAGTCAATTAACAATCATTATTTTCAGAGAAGTAACGGGAACACGTCAGCTTTTGCCCTTGACCAAAAACCGAAAACATTTCAACCAAACAAACAGTCGGAAAGATTTGCGTTCCGATCAGTGAGTCATCTAGAGAGGCAAAGAGTAAGTATATAATGATTGACTGAAGGGATTGAATCGTTTTGAAGGCGATGATCGGATTATTTCCGTACAAGTCTGTATGTACATAGGAATATTGTATGGTGTAACCACCCACCATACACAGATTTGCTAAATAGGTTGATGTTGATGCTGGGATGCTAAACTATGGGGGATAACTCCGAAGAGATTGAATCCAAACCCATAGAGTGCTAATCGTACACTAATTTAATTCTAACTAGTAAATATGCGAGCTAATCAATATAGTATCAAAAGGTATATTGACCTTGTGTTAGCGTCTATGTAGGTAATAATTATATTATGTGTGTGATGTTTATAAAATATAAAAAAGAGAGGGCGAATAATAAATGATTTCTTATTTTAACAACAACGTAAACTTGTATTGTGTGTTCATTTACCTATCGGTAGTATAAGCAAGTGTACTGGTTAAGTGACTCACCCACACATACAAATTATGTATAGCAAAAACACCTCAACATTTGGCTCTATAATACGGTTGTTTTGGTGCAATGCCACTATTAATAATTTTGAATGACACCCGAAATACAGGAAAATAGTGCCGTGGGATGTAATGTGTAATGAGTTAATTATGTCTTCATTACGTGTAGTGATAAACTACAAGTCGAAATGAATTAGTGGCAGAGATATATGTAACATCTGACATCAGAAGTGGGATGGGATATTTACTTATAATTATTAAAAATCAGAAAGCAGTGAGTTCGAACCCCAAAAGAACTGTTTTTTTTGACGTTATATGTAAACATATTAGTCAGAAAATTACAGTTAATCTAAGACTTGAAGAAAGGTACAATTTACTTGACATTTTTAGTATTCCTTCCTTAAAGTATATTTCTTATTAATGCTTTCTGGACACATAAAAAGCACTATGAAGAACAAAGTCGATAAACCATTTGCACCACGGAAACGTCTATTTGCAGACGAACGTTATTACTGGTAAGTCGCACGCTCAGGATTTCCTGTTACTCATTATCTTTATGAATTCTGACACATTCTCTCCGGGCAAGGCCAAGATGCGCTTTCCCAACTGTTTTGCTAAGAAACGAGGTTACTTGAAATAATATTAATTATTATTTTAAACTCGTCATTTGATCTCGAGGTTTAAAATACCGTCTGAGTAAACATATTATCAAGTAGTTATTTATTAAGAATTTGCATGATGACATTTAGAATTCGATGATAGTATTTAGCTTCCAAGATATGGTAGAGAAAACAGTTTATGTAATAATCTACATATAATAAGTACTAGAATTTAATAAATCACATATAAAAGAACATTCTCTATGCTAATCAGTTATCGATTGATTTGCGATTTAAACCCTCGATCGTCTTACATTTTCAATTTCGAAATTTATTCAAAAGAGTCGTTGAATTCGATTTACTTTTAAATCTTAGAAAAAGAGTTTACGAGTCTGAAAGGCCGGCAACACTCTTGTGATACCCCTGGTGTTGCAGTTGTCCATGGGCAGCGGTGACCGCTTACCATCAGATGACCCGCTTGCTTGTTTGCCGCCCTATCTAAATCCTAATCCTAACTAGGTAATACTGGTGGTTCTGTAAAAACAGTAGACCTCGCGAGCCCTTCCACGAAATAACCGATATTTTACTGTGTCCCTTAGAAGAGGCTTAGAAGAGTTTTGAAACCAATCTACCAATGCTGGAAAGAAAGTAAAAAGTCTCATATTTTACCCATAAGCCCAAACATGTTCTTGTTAGGTCAATACCACAAAAAAAAATTTTGCCTCGAGTAATATAAATAATATTAATAAATATATACGGACAAATCACACAGATTGAGTTAGCCCCAACGTAAGTTCAAGACTTTACGGGATGCTAATTTAACAATACTATATTTTATAACAAATAATGAGAAAGTGGGTTTGTTTAGTTGTTTGTTTGTTACCTCTTCACGCTTTACTCTACTGAACCAATCTTCCTGAAGTTTCGCATTTACGTAGTTAGAAGAACGGAGAAGGACATAGGGTACCTTTCATCTCGGGAAAAAGCACTGTTCCCGTGGCAAATTAAGGCGGGCAAAGCCTCGGGAAAAAAGCTAGTGTAAAAACTTAACAACACTTACAGTTCGAGCACGACGCACATACACTTGCCCCACTCATACGCATCATAAAGCTGTATGAGTCGAGGATGCCGCAGCCTCCTCATCACGTCGACCTCTCTCTCCACATTCCTCCGTTCGTCCCTGCGGCTCACTGATACCAGCTTCGCTGCCAGCTCCAACCCTGTGCTCTTCTCACGGCATAGGTATACCGTGCCGAATTTACCCCTAGGAGAGAAAATAATCCCAGTTAATTATGGTGGGGAACGAGGTAAGTAAATTGAACTTTCCTGTCTATAATTTATAACAGTATTTATAAAAATTGTTCATGTACGACTGTACGTACAGTCAGGTTTCTCAGCGAGAGAGAGAAGATTCGGTGAGATAGAGGGGGTCAGGTTTCTCTGCAGATAACTGTACCTATGGGAAAAAAGTACACTTTCCTTCAGATGCATTATTTGTAGTGGAGGGTAAGTAAGTATATTGAGCTAATTCTGTGATTGAGTATTGATGCGTCTTTATGACACAAGCTTTAAAAAACAAAATCGATTTCAACCTTCTAGTTATTATTCCTTCCGTTAGGTTAACTTTATGATGACAATAACTGGGATATAAGTACATCGCGATTAAGGGCTCTCAGTAAGTGAAACCGGCAATATTGGCTGTTTTCTGTAAGCTGCTGTTTAAAGAATTGAAGAGTTTTCGCCCTGAAATTTCTGATATGTATTGTAGAACGTATGTTTAAAGGGAGGACTGTTTCCAAAACACGATGGGAAAAATTTTGCTCGATAGAAAAAAATCCTGAAGTTACCTCTAAAATTTCATATGAACACAGATAACATCCGTGTTTTATAATAAAAAATGTTTTAAAATCACCAACACAAAGGTATTTTACCTTTTCGATTTCGTGACTGTTTTAAATTTTTGAAAAACTAAACATTTCTATTAACTTTTTGATAAAAATGTGAATGGCGCGAAACCGGGACGTCCCCCCCGCCTCAGCCGCTTCATATGAATTTTCGCTGACGGCCTAACCCCCCTTAATATGTTTATGATAACCCACAGAATATTTTTTATTGTTTCAACCATACGTAGGTACTTGAAGATCTATGATTAATTAATGTTTCCATCCATCTATACTCTGATAATATTCTTTTCACGTTTTCACGTATTTGACTCCGAGTGCAATAAGTATTGCATATTTAAACGCCAGTTCGGCAGACGACCAGCAAAGTTCAGACTAGACAGGCTATGACTCACCGGCCGATCTCCGACAGCATATCGTAGAAGTCGTTGACATCTGTGTTCCTTTTGATGCTGACATCGCGGTTCGGGAAAGGTGGCTCTATTTCTGTAACAATTATATTTTTATTAGTCGACCTTTATTACACGACTGACCAAAAAAGGAGTGTTATGTTTTCAGGGTTTATGTATGTATGTATGTTTGTAAGTTTTTTATACCACCATAAATCCTTAAGAGATTTTGAAGTGAGAGGTATTTTTAGATTCCTTGCATTCCTTCGAGTGACATAGTCGTGGTTTTTTATTTTATTTTTTAATAATAAACTTATTGAAAAAAAAAAAAAATTACACCCGAAAAAGTAGGTTAACTATAACAGTAAGTTTTAACAGTTTGAGTGTTATTGTCATTTATTTATTTAAGACCAAAATAATACAATGGTATAAAACGCGGACAGCATTCTCTAAAGTCAACGCAAACGTACTTTAATTTCTTTTTTTACAAGTTTGTTTACAAGTGTTCTGTGTAATGTCAGACTTTCAATCTCTCTTTAGTCGTATTTGCTCATGACTGAGGGTCGTGGTTATTATATGGAATGAAACACACACAACGACTATCTTGGCAATTTTTAATGGAGTGGTTTGCCATAGCCTTCTCCATTTCACACACTAGTTGATAATCATCAACCAGAGTGCAGGTTTCCTCACGATGTTTTCCTTCACCGGAAGCAAGTGGTGGTCGATGAAAACTAACATGAGTCACATTGGTATACAAACTCATGTAGCCGGGGCAGGATTCGAACCTGGGATTTTGCATCCACAGGCGGGCGCCCTACCACTCGGCCACCACCGCTTCAGACTTTTAATAGGATTGCTGAAAAAAAGAGTTAACTGAAAGTACCATTATACAGCCATTATGATGCTGTGACTCGCTGTACCTGTGTCTGTACAAGTAGTTGTAACACGTTTCTGTATACTTCTGTCTACTTCTTCTCTGTTGATAGGGGTAAGAGAATGGGCTGTGAACTGATCTGTAATGTTCTATCACATGGTTTTTGTTTTATAATTTTTCTGTACTTCACGAAGGTATTTTCAATATTAATACATATAAGGTTACTATATTATTGTTAAATTCATAAATACATAAGTATAATGCAGCACTTAGATGTCTACGCGTTATGGAACATCCTTTTGAGTGGTATACGTACCACTTGTTTCGTTTTTTTTAATCGCTACGTACTGATTTACTAGTGAATTCGTTATTGGCCTTATTTAAAATGTAATTTTTAGTATATAAGTTAACTCTGTAACGCTGTAAATTTAGATATAAAGAAATCAAATCAAATTAAACCGACATCAAAGTTCCACTAAACATTGTGGAAATATAATTATTTATTTAATACTACGATTAATAAATAAATTATTAATCAAATACAAAATTAAACAGGCTACCTAAATATTGTGTCAAACCAATTGCATCTATTTACATTATCGCAGGTTGCTTTTGATTACGTTCGCTATCAGTTTGTCATGCATTTAATTGCATTGACATTAGGTCTGACTGAAATGCTAGAGTTGAATGCTCTGCTGCCATTATGCGGTCAATAGCCTCAAAATTAGTCATCAGTTTTTAATATACTCCCAGAAGAATTATTATTAAAATACCAAGAAAGAGTCAAATTTTCACTCTGAGACTACCTAAGTAGATGCAGTTTTATTATGAAAGGGCGTTGTATGACTAAACGTAGACACTTCGCTCATAATAAATTCACTGAGGTGGTTATTATATGATTCATTCGATATTATACACGAACACGAGATATTTGCCGTAACTTAATGTTTTTAACGTGATACAAATGTTGGAGATCAGCCAAGGTATTTTTAATTTGGCCTTTGTTCTTGAGATACATAAGGATACTGCGATTATGCTAGCTGAAACAAACGTGCAATAATGTTTATATTTAATTGAATTGATTATATCAATACTTATCATCTAAATCACGGAAAAAATAACCTAAAGAAATATATATTTACGTTCTCATCATAATATCGAATTTCCTTTTGAAATAGAGAACTTTCAAAATTTAAACTTGAGCCATCAATCTATCTGTCATATAGCGTTGAAAATGTACATGGCATGTTTATTTACAGCTAGAAATACTCAAATTTAAAAATAAATTTCATACCCTGAAGAACGGCAACATTTTTAAATCTTGGCTGCGAAGATCGAATAATTTCAGCCAGTATGTTTTTAAATTACGTGTGTTTTGCGTTGTTAGGCTAGAAAAATTGGCGTTTTAAAAATAAAAGCGATGAATGGGCGTTAGGAACGTTCGGCCAAAGACTTGCGCGACCTTCAATCTTCGTCTAATAGCATCCTAGTATCGGATTCTTGGCAGCTTCAGTGCACCGCGTGTCTTATTTTGTAATAGCTGTACATACAGGAAACAATCGTATGATGATTGCTGCTTGCTTATATGTTGTGCCAGAAAGTGTACATCTTATTAGGGGGAAATTGATGATAATTGGCAATGTCATACAGTCATGGTAAAGTTAGTTGTACTTTGTATTGATGTTTGCTTGCTGGCACTCTATTTTTTCATATGTACCTATCTTACATTTTTATTGAATGAAATGGTACTTTGATGCCCTAAGGTTCTAAGGCAAATGTGAAATCAAGCAAGGTCAAGCCATTCATGGGATCAAGCTGCCTTCAAGCATTTGACTCGGCATAGCAGTAAAGTGAAGGAAAACATCGTGACGAAACCTGCACTCTGCATGGTTGATGATTATCAGCTAGTGTGTGAAATGGAGAAGCCAATGGCAAACCACTCCATTAACATTGCCAAGAGACTCGTTGTGTGTGGTTCATTCGAAATACGACTAAAGAGAGCAGTAAAGTTGGAACAAATGTTTATAGTAGGTATTGAGACAACATGCCAGTAGCGACAAAAATCCAAGTTGTACCCTGAATTGTTTAACGAGTAAAAAAAATAAGTGATTTAATTATTTTCTATCAGAAGGACACCACTATTGGTTATTGGGCTCCTCAATCGGTTTTATTTTACCTGGAGATTGAAATGAGGTTATAAATATCAAGTATAGTCAAAAATAATGAATTATCTATACATATAATAAAACAGTAAAAATATTTTGTCTGTACATTTAATATTTTTGACTGAAATGGATAGAGGGAGACCTAAAAAGAACAATAGAAAGCAAAAAATTTTTTTTGGAATTTCTTGTCTGTCTGTCTGTCTGTCTGTCTGTCTGTATGTATGTACGCGTTTCACGCAAAAACTACTGGACGGATTTGAATGAAACTTTTTTTGTTGTATAGCTATTAAGCCTGGGCAACATATAGGCTATAATTCATTTTGAAAACTGGAACACCTGATGAAGAACCATAACGGAACAGCTAAACTATAAGTAATATGGAAATGGTGCCTTAACAAAAATCGTTCAACCTGATGAGCATTTTCTGCCGACGTATAAAAATTGAAGATCTGGAACATCTGATGAAAAGCTCCAAGAGACCAGCTACACTATAACATATATGGAAATGGCGCCTTAGCAAAAATCGTTAAACCTGATGAGCATTTTCTGCTAACGTATAAAAATTGAAGATCTGGAACATCTGATGAAAAGCTCCAAGAGAGATTTTTCATCTAAGCGAAACTCACGCGGGCGAAGCCGCGGGCGACAGCTAGTTTATTATATAGCTCAAATGTAATAACGAAGTTCCGGAGATACTAACCTACAGTCTACAAAAACAAAGAAAGTCAGACGAAAATAAATGGGAATGCTGTGCGGTGCCAAAATGTTTGTTAATGTAAAAATTTACTCACGAAGGTATTTCGACCTTTGGAAGGGTTCAAAATAGCTATTTATTTTGTTTTATAATCGAAGAAGGTATAATTGAAGAAGATATTGATCTTATAGGTACCATGTGTTAAGTATTTTTTTTTGTTGAAGACATACATTGATACAGGGTTATTTTGAAACCATTGGCCAAATTTTTGCAGCAGAATTGGTTGGTAAAATTGAGCAGGTTTCCAAAAAAAATCTATGTCAAAAAATGAAAAAAAAAATTTTGCTTCCCATACAAATTGGTCGATCAGCTGATTTGACTTAGTATGGAAAGTTGAAATTTTATGTTATTCTTTTACTATAAATTTCTTTTGGACGTAGTTGTATTCCAAGTACTGAGCATATTGTAAAAATTTGGCCGGTAGTTACAAAATAACCCTGTATGTATGTCTTCAGTCTGACTCCAGTTCAGCATGATCTTTAGATTGAGTCAGAGTAAAATACTTTACGAGATAAATGCCAATATCAGGGAGTAAAGATTTGTCATTATTGTTTATTATTTCCTGTATCATACCTGTCAGTCATCGCTCCTACGCTACACATGTGTAGTACGTCAGGTAAGTATATTTCATTCATGAAACAGAAGGTCGTCTCCCAAGTGCCTTACGTGCTGGACGTGACACGTGAAACCACGTGATTTGTGCTTGTGTGTATTCCTACCGAATACACACAAGCACAAAACCGCATCCAACCTCAACTCACGGGTCGATTAGACAGTTACACACCACTCCGAACGATCGTCGATCATCCAATCACAGGAATCTCAGAAAATTTTACACACACAACTGCATTTTTCGACAGCTTGTCATTTGCTTTTGACAACGAAAGATACGGAAAAGCGAGCACTTTCAATGATATTTTTCCGTCAGCTCAAGATAGCGCGGAGCAACTACGTGCAGCAAACGAACCTTCATTCTTGGCCTATGATTGGTTGTTTCAATTACTAAATTGAAAAATATTGTATGTAATCGAGAACAGCCAACTAATACGTCACGTACACGTCATATGTTTATATCATTGAGTTAGGTACGTTATTAGACGTTATAGAATATCTATTTTTGGATTTTTGAGCATCTCAGATGCATGCAACTAGTACTATATATCTGATTTCTATATGAGAGTACTTTATATAGAATATCAATAAATAAAGGCATTGTTCTCAAGCTTTTGTCAATCTAGTAGCACTTTCTAGCGCCTGACTATAATAATGCGTGGAGAAAGTACATAATTTAAATAAAATAGCCTATAGTGCCTAACAAGTGGCTGATCCATAATCTTGATCACTACACAGAAAGAATATAATAAATCAAATATTATCGTAGGAAAGGCTTACGTGCATTTGCTTTCAATGCACAATATTTTGTACTTTTATCATAGTTACATAGTAGGTTTCTTAAATAAATAACAAGTCATATTTTACATATATTTATTTATTAAAAACATGATGTATATATACAGTAAATAGGTATAAGTGTATACATCTCTTATTACGCAGAATAGTCAAAGCCTTTTCCTTCTCTTTTTAGACCATAATTAGGAGATAAATCAGTTCTTGAATCTTGTAATTTTATGAATCAAGCAATGGTTTAATGTTACATCGAGCTTTTGATTCCATCTGTGCATTCCACCTTGAAATAGAGCTATATTTGTTTATTTTTATCTTTTATAAATGTACTAGGTAAAATGTAGGTAAATAACCAATTACATTAACATATTTTGCTACTTGAAAATGTTTTGGGTTAAATGTATTTTATGACATATTATCAAGCTTGGATATATTTTATTTTAGAGTATTTTATGTCTGTGGTCAAATCACGTCAGTCAAATGTGGCAACCTCTTTAAAAAAATTACCAAGCATTACAAATGAAATAAGTTGTAGGTTTGTCAATTTTGTCCAGAGAATATACAAATCCAATACTACGTACCTTCCTAAATCCTAACTAATCCTAATCCTATCCTAACTAATATTATAAATGCGAAAGTGAGTTTGTTTGTTAATTATTTGTTTGTTTGTTACCTCTTCACGCTTTATCTACTGAACCAATCTTCCTGAAATATCGCATAGGTACACATAGTTCGAAAATCTAAGAAGGATATATGGTACCTTTCGTTCCGGGAAAAAGCACTGTTCCAGTGGGAAATCACGCGGGCGAAGCGGCGTACAAAAGCTAGTATATAATATAATTCAAATAAATATTACTTGCTTTTTTTGGCATTTATAATTTACTAGCTTTTGCCCGCGGCTTCGCCTGCGTGAATTTCCCACGGGAACAGTGCTCCCAGGATGAAAGGTACCATGTCTTTCTGGTCCTACCGGTCTTCTAACTATATGTATGCGAAGTTTCAGGAAAATTGGTCAGGTAAATAAAGCGTAAAGAGGTAACAAACAAATAAACAAATTAACTTTCGCATTTATAACATTAGTTAAAAGTTAGATAAGCTAGTTAGAAGAAAAAAAAACTGTTAGAGTACATAGAATGCAAAATTCAATAAACGTGTTACCGGGCAGCAGCGAAAAATGTTTATAAAAAATTGGATTTATATTTTTCGGACTTGGGGACATTTATACAATAATTTTGCGCTTTTCCTGAAATTTAGGGTAAACATCATTGTGTCTTCCTTGAAAATTTAATGTATTTTTTTGTAGATGATATTTTATTTCCAGCCATGAATATTTCACGAATCAAAGTCTTTAACGATAAATACCGGTTGCAATCTCTCCAAACTAGAATTTTCAATAGAGTATTTTCTTTTTACAAAAAGCAGACAACCATAAACTTATTATACCGGTAGCACCACAGAAACAATTTTTTATATATATTTCTGTGGGTAGCACAGACTTAAATTATTAAATAAAGAGTACTTTATCTAAAAAATAAATATTTCTGTGACCGCTAGGTATTTTATAACTAATATATGAATATTACTGGTATTGTATAAATAACTAATTATGTTACCCATGGGGGTACAATATAATAACTTTATGGATACCCGGATTCCCGCCTGCGGAAGTCCTTGTTGCTCGAAGTATAGTATCGCACATTATCTATGATATTATGTAGAAAAAAAAATCTGTGGTAGAAAACGCGCATAGTCATTTTGTAACTCTTCTTTTGATCTTTATGTACCTACATTGATTATATTGATTGTTATATTTATAATTGTTTGTGAAAAGCTTAAAAATTGTTGTAGATATTTTTATTTCTGTGGAGTTAGAGTTAGATACATTCTTATTCGTTCCATGGTTGATACTATACAAGGACTTTCGCGTTTAGTCTGTGTTGCTCTATGATAGATACCTATAAAATGTATAAAACTTCTTTGGTAGGAACCTACTTTATCATTTTATTTTAGTTTTCTTGACATATTTTTGATGGATTGACTCTTGACACCTTCACTGTTGCCAGCTGTTAATATTTACCCCTTAGTATTGAATAATAATGAGTAAGTACAATTCATAAATAGGTAACACAGAACATTTTATACAAATTGTTGTGGTATAGCGGTCAACACGGCAAACCGCGACTTTCTAGTCGCAATAAATAAAAAAATAAAAATTGTAATTATTTTCACAAACTTTTTTGGTAATAAAATTGTACTTGTTTTTGAAAAAAGCACATATTCAATATTTTATCTAATCTGAAAAAACGATGTGAGTTTAAACGAAAGATACCTCACGATAACCCGAATCGAACATTCTCAAATTAACTCCCTCAATTTCTGGTAAATCTGAATAGGGAATCACTTAAATATACAATTTCATATTTCACTCGGCATATAAAACTATTCTCATAAAGCCATATTGCGGCAAAGATTTCATAAAGCAAAATTATAATTTAATTTTACTTGAATCATATACACAGATTACCCCGGACTTCAGGAAATGATAATGTAGGTACCTATCTTAAAATTTTAACATATTTCTCTAAAAATTGAGCTTATCGGCAAATGCCGGTTAATTACTCATGCAATCCCTACACAGTTTGCCAATATATTTTTTTTTGTATTGTCTATACATTCCAAATGTTTTTTATAATAGTGTGTGTGGACGGATACACACACATCTAATCATTGTATGTGTACATGGTGTGTATCCATCCATCTGTGAAACGAAGTACGTGCCTGAACTGTCAAAACCCAATGGTGGACGACCCCCTGGTATATGATGTAATATAGTTATTCTTACCACTACTACTATAAACAAATTTATAGAGATTTGTAAATACGTTATGTTGTGAAGAACTGATATTGAGGAATACGTTTTTCACTTATGTTATATGGTAAAATAAATAAATACCTATATAAAGTAATTAAAAAAGATACGATACCACTACTATCAATACTGTTTAATGAGTTTATTTAGACATTTCTTCTCAGCAGTGGTCGTTCCGAAATGCTAGTAGTTTTGAGGTTTATAATTACTTACTTAAATACTTAATCTATACATATAATAAAACAGTAAAAATACTTTGTCTGTACATGTAGTATTTTTGACTTAAATGTATAGAAGGAACACCTAAAAAAAATAATAGAAAGCAAAAATATTTTTTTGTAATTTCTTATCTGTCTTTCTGTATGTATGTAAGTACGCGTTTCGGATTCGGATTTCGGACGGATTTGAATGAAACTTTTTTTTGTTGTATATCTATTAAGCCTGGACAACATATAGGCTATAATTGATTTTGAAAACTGGAACACCTGATGAAGAACCTTAACAGAACAGCTAAACTATAAAAAATATGGAAATGGTACCTTTGCAAAAATATATCAATCTGACGAGCATTTTCTGTTGACGTATAAAAATCGAAGATCAGGATCATCTGATGAAGAACTCCAAGTGACCAGCTAGGTACACTATTACATATATGGAAATGACGCCTCAGCAAAAGTCTTTCAACCTGATGAGCATTTTCTACTGACGTAAATATTGAAGATCTGGAACATCTGTTTCCGTTCATCAACATATATTCCCGCGGGACACGGGATAACCGGGTTACTAAAGTTTGGAACACAAAAAGATTTTTCATCTAAGCGAAACTCACGCGGGCGAAGCCGCGGGCAACAGCTAGTAATTAATAAAAATTCTGTAATTAATTTTGACGTGAAAAAATCCTTCTAATGGTTTATTTTCAATAAACTTTAGAATTTTGATTTCATTGTCGTACTTTTTTCTTCGCTGTCAGAGAAATCAAAATCAACTTTTATTCAGAAACTAGACCTTAATAATTCACTTATTTTTATAAAGTCATATAAGGTCCGGTGCACAATATCCGTTTTTTTAACCCGCAACTCCATAAATTAATAAAATAAGGTTCGTGCTAAGTTTATATAATTTTTCAACGCGTTGATGTCTTTTGAAGTAAACCGTGGCGGTCAGAGGGCAAAGTAACATGATCTATGGTCCATTTATTCATAATAGCCTATTATGTAAACAATGTTCACAGTACTTTTTATTGAATTTTGTTGGAAATAAATCAAATACTAGTAGTTCGCCGCGAACTTAGACCTCGCGATTATTATTTTAAAAATATGAGAACGTAAATTTACTGAACCAATTTGAATTTTTAGTAAAATACGGGATTCTGTTAACACAAAAATGTAACGCGCAACGCATTACATTATTCAGTTATTGCGCGGTTGAGGAGATCAGATTTTCCAACCTTCTTTCTTCATCTATTCTGAGGTGCAACAACTTCATTTTTTTATTTTTTTCAAGCGGATATAATCAAAACCTGGATCAAATATAATATCTGTAAACCATTTTGATCTCGAAACAGCTACGTATGTACATCCGGCTGCCAACTCTTTTACTCCAATGTCCACGACTACTTTATCCAAAGTAAGTTATTTATAATCGAGTAATATCCCCGAACTTCATCTAAGGAGAATATAACTGTTTTTGAAAACATTACATTAATTTTTCGTCACGTTTCAGGTTTCAGCTCAATATCACAGAAACTGTTTCAACAATTTTGATATCCTAATCCTAACTAATATGTATTATAAATGTAAAAGTGAGCTTGTTTGTTTGTTCGTTTATTTGTTTGTTTGTTACCTCTTCACGCTTTATCTACTGAACCAATCTTCCTGAAATTTCGCATACACTAGTTAAAAGTACCTACGGAGTAAGACATAGGGTACCTTTCATCCCGGGAAAAGGCATGGTTCCCTGTTGTGAAGTTCCTGAAAATGTTAAGTTTCATCCAAATCTCATTACCGATTACAAAATTATAGAGAAATATTTATTTTACCTACGTATAACGGCTAAATGAATCTACAACTACTTATTATTATAAATGCGAAAGTGAGTTCTTTTGTTTGTCACGCTTTATCTACTGAACCAATCTTCTATAGTGGATCGTATTTTAGGTGCAGCGGTCTCAGGTTTTCTATGTGGCTCACCGTACCTTTCATCCCGGGAAAAAGCACTGTTCCAGTGGGAAAATCACGCGGGCGAAGCCGCGGGCAAAATACTTGCTACACGCATTCCACGAAATTAATTTAACGTTTTGATAAGTTTTCGTGGAACATAAATTCATGTACAAAAATGTCACTAGATGTCGCTGATACGAAAATGACTGATTAATGTTTTAACTCAATATCTCTATAATATAAGATGCGCAAAGAACTTAAAAAATGTAGGAATACTTGCTACACGCATTCCTAATATCAACGAAATTAATTCAATGTTTTGATAATTATCACGGAAGATGTACAAAATTGTCACTAGATGTCACTGATACGAAAATGAACGATTAATGTTTTAACTCAATATCTCTAAAACTGGTGAAACAATTTTGATATACAATATACATGAAAAAAATAGTGATACTATCTCGTGATTTGTGAAGTTTCATCCAAATCTGAATAACGGTTCAAAAGTTATAGAGCAATATTTTTTTTCATAAAAATGCGTATTTCTCTAAAATGGCTGAACCGATTTTGTTGCGTAACGAACTTAAAAATTCTATGGATAGTTGCTACACGTATTCTTAATATCATCGAAATTAATTCAACGGTTCGAGAGTTATCGCGGAACAAACATACATACATACATACAAACAATGTATTTTCGCCCCAACTTGAATTATAGCCCTCGCTCGCTTCGCTCGCTCGGTCAATGAATTATAGCCCTCGCTTGCTTCGCTCGCTCGGTCAATTACTTCAAACCTAAACATTCTAACGTAAAACATTTATTAACTACGAAAGTAATTTCCTAAAAAGTCTATTTTAATTTATATTGTTCTAAAATCAGAAAAAGACATATAGTAAGATTGTTTACATAATAGGACAATTATGAATAAATGGATTTTAGGTGTCGATTCTTTCAGACAATGTTATGTAGTAATGGTGTCGTAATAGGGGCCCGGATAAGGTATGAGAATTGTTATAAATATGTAATTTTATGATAGAATACTTAATAATACTTAAGAATAATTAATTTTGCGACTTTTCAGCACGAGTTTATTCTCCTGAGCTAATTTATTACAGTTCAAACTTTTTGGGAAAGTCCATTTTCTACGCGTGACGTCATATGACTTTACGTTTATTTAGGAGCGTTTTGGTATCGTCCAAACATCGCTTAAAAATGTGAATCGTTTTTTGCTATATCATGGGATATACTTTGGTTATTGATTTATTTTACGGATGATTCTATTATTGTGAGATATTTCAAAGAAGCTTGAAAAAAAGTGGTCCGGTCCCTCACTCACTCACGTCTCACACTTATGGAATACATATAAGTATGTACCTAATCCTATTATCCTTCCTACTAATCCATACTAATATTATAAATGCGAATGTTTGGATGTGAGTTTGTGAGTTTGTGAGTTTGTGAGGATGTTTGTTACTCAATCACGCAAAATCTACTGGACGGATTTCGATGAAATTTGGTACAGAGGTAGATAATGACCTGGAATAGCACATAGGCTACTTTTTATCCCGGGAAAAAGCACTGTTCCCGTGGGAAATTCACGCGGGCGAAGCCGCGGGCAAAAGCTAGTAATCCATACTAATATTATAAATGCGAATGTTTGGATGTGAGTTTGTGAGTTTGTGAGGATGTTTGTTACTCAATCACGCAAAATCTACTGGACGGATTTCGATGAAATTTGGTACAGAGGTAGATAATGACCTGGAATAGCACATAGGCTACTTTTTATCCCGGGAAAAAGCACTGTTCCCGTGGGAAATTCACGCGGGCGAAGCCGCGTGCAAAAGCTAGTATTATATATGCAAAAGTTTAGATGTGAGTTTGTGAGGATGTTTGTTACTCAATCACGCAAAATCTACTGTATGGATTTCGATGAAATTTGGTATACGGGTAGAAAAATACCGGGAATAGCACATAGGGTACTTTTTATCCCGAAATTCCCACGGGAACGAAGCCCCGGGGCGCGGCTAGTGTAAAAAATAAGTACTTAATAAAATGCCCTTACCTCCAACAGGGTCTGTTTCGTCGACGTGGATCATATCTGATGACCTGAAACAACGAAGAAGATAGCTGTACACATAATAAAACTAACTGGTATATGTGTGTAACTGTGTACATAGGAGATATTTTACATCACAGAAACTTCTGAATTCAATTCAATTTATCCATGGTATTACAGGCAGGTCACATAATAATTATAGTATGTACATCATGGAACCCTAGTAGCCTAGAGCCTACCAGGGTTCCATGATGTAAACTAAATAATTAAATTACAAAACTAATTAATTACAACTAATTAATTAAATTACAAAGAAATTTGATGACAGTCATATTGCAGAAGCTCTTACTAAAAATAATGTAGGTTTCATCTTGATAGTTGATACCTATGATGCTAAATACTATTTTCGCGCGGACAAAGTCGCGGACAAAAATTAGTTTATATTAAAAATATGCATGTTTATAATCTGTATTTACAAATTTTTCTAAAATATTAATGAGTTTTCATCGTTTAAAAACTTGTTGAAAATGGTTTGGAAACTGTCGACAAATTATAATTTGTTTTTCAATGATGTTTCTTATTGTATCCATTGGAGGCAATAAGTTCGTCTTTAGGTACTTCTACTCCCCCCTCCGAATTGAACAAGTAATCTTGCAATATCGTAAAATATTGACAAAATCTTGCGATGTCGAGATCTAGTTAGAACAAGATTGCATTCCCTTAGTAAAATTATTTAGCAGGGTTGAGATGATTTAAATCATGTGATTTTAATCAGTGATTTAAATCGCGATTCATAAAAATCGTTGATTTTAATCAATATATATATTTTTTGTTTAAATAAAATGTGTCACGTAAAAAGATACCAAATGGTTGTTGGCACTTACAACGTTATGCTTATTATTAGCTAATAAAACTATTACTTTAAAGAACGAAACAAAAGCGCCAATGACGCCAATGATTGATACAAAAAAATTTAAACGTTTTAGGGAATTTCCCCGACACAAATTCTGGTGCACTGCACATGTGCGTGCAGTGCTATTGTTTAAGTATTTAAAAAGATCGGGTATTGTTTTCTCCGAAATGCATTGGCTACTTGATGTATTTGCGATTTATTTGTGAAAGCGTGAATACAAGTGGTCACCTACAAAAATATGGCTGAAAAAAAATGCTGTATGTATGGATTCATTTTAAGGAGCAAGTTATAAATAAAAACCAGTTCCCACTTATTGGTGGTTAGCAATGCACAGCACAATATAAAAATGCATTACTCATAAAGAATTAGAGATATGTTAAAAAATCAAAAAAATCTGATTTAAATCAAATAAATCAGATTTAAATCAAATAAATCAGATTTAAATCAAATTAATCCGACTTTTTTGATTTTTTTTAAAAAGTCATGATTTTTATCAACCCTGTTATTTAGCTCTTTTTACACGACTGTCCAAAAAATGAGTGTTATGTTTTCAGGGTTCATGTATGTAAGTATGTACGTAAGTTTCTTTATTCCACCTTAAGTCCTGACGGCTTAACAGATTTTGATGTGAGAGGTATTGTTAGATTCCTTGCATTTCTCCGAGTGACATAGGCTATGTATGTTGTCAGTCGAGTTTTTTATTTTTAAATAATTAGCTTGTTATACTTTTTCGTTCAGAATATTGTCTAATCCCGCGGTCTTTGAGAACATCTATGAAGATATTACGAAGTAGAATTTAACAAACGTCGTGCACGTGCTATTTTAAAATGCATCTTAACGTTTACCACATAAAATGCATTCTTCATAACTCGCTGGGTTGCAGCAGTATGTAGGCCGTCTATTTGGGTCTGCAGTCCAGACGGCCACTATTTAACTGACTTACTGACTAACGGAATCCACTGTGTGTTGATTTCTCTAGACCTTTTTTTAAGAATTTTTGTGCATTCAAGATGCAGTACCTACTAAAGCACTCTAATCCATACTAATATTATAAATGCGAAAGTTTGGATGTGAGTTTGTGAGTTTGTGAATTTGTGAGTTTGTGAGGATGTTTGTTACTCAATCACGCAAAATCTACTGGACGGATTTCGATGAAATTTGGTACAGAGGTAGATAATGACCTGGAATAGCACATAGGCTACTTTTTATCCCGGGAAAAAGCACTGTTCCCGTGGGAAATTCACGCGGGCGAAGCCGCGGGCAAAAGCTAGTAATATTATAAATGCGAAAGATTGGATATGTGAGTTTGTGAGGATGTTTGTTACTCAACCACGCAAAATGTACTGGACGGATTTCGATGAAATTTGGTATACGGGTAAAAAAAATACCGGGAATAGCACATAGGGTATTTTTTATCCCGAAATTCCCATAGGAGCAAAGGAAATGATGTTGATTCTGATGAGTGATGTGCGGAATTGAATTGCGATAGCTCGGTTGGAAGAGTAAGGTCGTAAAAACAATCGTATGGTCGCGGGTTCAAGTTGCTGCTCGCATGGGATTTTTTTAATCATATTTAATTTCTATACTTATTTAATAAAAGTTCTCTATCTAATTTACAATACTTAATTTAGTTTTAACTGTATGTTTGTCTGTAATAGTATTTTACGTATTATTATTAACGACTCTATATTAGATTATAAGTATTTTTCAATTAAATTCAGTACAATTTGAAAATTTAATTAAATTGACAGCAAATTGGACAACACTGAATGACGTCGTGGGTCCGATAGACACAAACGCTGACAATATTTGTAAAAACAAGTTTAAATATTATTTTTTTGGATTTTTGTGCACCTCAGATGCATAGTAAGTACCAACTAAAGTACTATCATATATAAATTAGATTGGTGACAAAAGTTGGAAGAGCGAGGTCGTATGGTTCAAGTCATTTAATGATAGTCTCTCTTTAGTCGTATTTCCTCATGACTGAGGGTCGTGGTCATTATATAGAATGAAACACACACAACGACTCTCTTTGCAATTTTAATGGAGTGGTTTGCCATTGCTTTCTCCATTTCACACACTAGCTGATAATCATCAACCAGAGTGCAGGTTTCCTCAAGATGTTTTCCTTCACCGGAAGCAAGTGGTGGTCGATGAAAACTAACATGAGTCAGATTGGTATACAAACTCATGTGGCCTTGCAGGATTCGAACCTGGGATTTTGCATCCACAGGCGGGCGCCCTACCACTCGGCCACCACCGCTTCATATGATAGTAGGTACTTATGTATAAATATTTGCCCGCACAGGGAATCAAACCCAGGGCTTCAGATGGCGGACGTTGTAACAACGCCACGGAGGATGTCGTCGAATTGAAAATTATTGTATGTTATGTAATCTAGTTTATTAAAACCGTAAAGTTGCAATAACTGATATCACAACAAAGTTCTTACGAGTACAATCACGTTCGGTTGAAAATTTTACAAGAATCAAAAGCAGAATAGGACAAGGCCGGAGTCGTGTAACCTACTTACCCGTATGACGATCATAAAACGAACTGGTTAGTTAGAATGAAGATTTTATTTCTAACACAAGTATTTTCAAAAATAGTAATAAGTAAGTACACAAGTATTTTCAAAAATTAGGACTCTCCCAAAGAAGTGCCGTGTTGTCTTTCATTTGAAAATACCTGTCTGTCTGACGCTCTCTAAAAACTAGTCCATATGTTCAGTAATACCAAATCAATAAATACATATAATAAAACTGTAACTGGTCTGTGTCTGTACATAAAAGATTTTTAAGAAAAAAAACTATGAGGGTCTTCATGGGGCTAATAGAAGCCAAAACCATTTTTTGTAGCATTTTTGTCTGTCTGTATGTTTGTACGCGCATCACGCAAAAACTACAGGACCAAATGTGATGCGGTTTTCACTGTTGTATTATAGAATGTCTAACTTAAAATCTGGCATAGATTTCAACGCCGCTTAGAACCTGAGATACGCGCGGACGAAGTCGCGAGCACAGGCTAGTACCATATAACTGGTAACGTAGTTGAAAATTCAACCGGAAATCCGATTTGATTAAGTGAGCTTAAGAGTTTCATAGTCCTTTGCGGCTATGTCAGGCGGCGACCAAGTAACGAGTCTATGACACTTCTGTTCATTTCAAAAGTCTATTGATGTAGCAAATCTGTGAGTTTGTTTGTTTGTTACCTCTTCACGCTCTATCTACTGAACCAATCATCCTGAAATTTCGCATACACATAGTTTGAAGTACAGAGAAGGACATAGGGTACCTTTTACCTCGGGAAAAAGGACTGTTCCCGTGGGAAGTTCACGCCGTGGTGAAGCCGCGGGCAAAAGCTAGTATTATATAAACCTAGAGTTTATAATATATTATTTTGATGTAGAGTCGCCCAATAGTCACGGATTATTACAATACTACTAGCTGAGCGCCGGGGCTTCGCTCCCGTGGGAATTTTGGAACAAAAAATGCCCATTTTGCTGTTCCCAGTATTTTTCTACCCGTGTACCAAATTTCATAAAAATCCGTCCAGTAGATTTTGCAAGATTAAGTAACATATATCCTCACTATTCCTCACAAACTCACATCCAAACTTTCGTATAATAACTAGAACCTAATAATAACTATAATATTAGTATGAAGTAGAATATTGTATTAGAAGCCTTCTCGGGCTGTTTGTAATTATCTTACTATACTCTTATATTTCTTTATTTGCCAACTAAGTGTACATATTGGTCTTAAATTGTTAACATTGGTACTTACAACTTATAATAACATATAATTTCACACAACAAGCTTTCGCCCGCGGCCTCGCCCGCGTGAATTTCCCACGGGAACAGTGTTTTTCCCGGGATGAAAGTTACCCTATATCCTTCTCCGTACTTCTAACTATGTGTATACGAAATTTCAGGAAGATTGGTTCAGTAGATAAAGCGTGAAGAGGTAACAAACAAACAAATAAACAAACTCACTTTCGCAATTATAATATTAGTAACCTTTTGTAATCTGTATACAGGTATTGAAAATAAGCGGCGCCTTAAGTACTAAAATATATAAAAATACTACTATTCTAATATCCTACTACTTCACGTCCTGTAATAGGGTAGATGACAACAAGTCAAATTAGATACTTTTTTCTAAATGTCAAACAATAATTTATATGGGACTTGTATGACAGTACTCAACAGTGACGTCACTTTTAATGGAGTCAAAAAGCATTCCCTACTCTACTACTCTACTCTCAGCCTAAAGACGTCCACTGCTGGACAAAGGCCTCCCCCAAGGATTTTATCCATGAGGGGTTTTGCCGTAAACGCCACGCTTGGCAGGCGGGTTGGCGATCGCAGTATGATGTCATAGTACGCGGAAAGATGCTGCTGCCCATCCTCCGGTGTTTTAAATCCCTTAGTCGCCTCTTACGACACCCACGGGAAGAGATGGGTTGGTGCTATTCTAGGGCCACACCACAGGCCATAACCACACCACACCACAAAAAGCATTCCCATTATACTTTAATTAGAACTAAAAAATAGTAAACCATGTTATGAACAAAATTGATCAATTAAAGTTACATTCAATTATTATGTTTCATTATTTAAATAGCATTATTTATTTTATTTTTTACCCAATCATCATCCCTAGTGGAATAGTAATTCCACTTCCTTTTGAAATTATAAACGCGGATGTTTGTTACAAACGAATACGAATCTTGCAATAGCAATAAATGGCGACACTTTCACAAAAGCAAATGGCTTAACTGGCAAAAATACGAGTAAATATCTACATATATATATATGTATATGCGTAATCAACACTTAAAAAAAACAACATACTACCTTTATGTAATTTGTTATAATATCTATAGGTAACTAATTTTAGGACATCCTAAAATAAGTATGGAATCTTATATCTAAAATCGTATATGCTCGCCTTTAGGTATAAGTTCTTCGTTCTTTTCAATTCAATTCATTTATATATCGCCTTATTCACCCACGGGAAAAAGGCGTGATAATTATGTATGTACAATATTAGTGCAAAATGGAAGTCATGTAAAAATACGCCTACATAAAGACTTTAGGTCGTATAATTTGTTTAATGTTGTTTTAAAAACTTATTGGCATATAAATTGAACAGACACTCACAGCTGTCGGCGGGTTTTCTTGAACACAGCTAATGGACTCATGGCATTAAAACGAACATTTGGCACCTCAAATTAATCTCCACATCACTCTCACTTGGCCTATAAATTCCACACGTCAAAAATCTAGGAGCTTGCTCGGCGAACTAGTTCGGTTTCCATGAATTCACACATTTCAATAAAATTTCTTACTAGTAGTTGTATCTTTATCACACTCAATTAGAAAGAAAGTAGACGGAGAAATTTAATAGTAAAATCAGCTTCCAATGCATCGATATTGCTTAAATTTATACACCGCAATAATAGTAATGGAGTCACCCATTCTTTAGTTATTAATCACTGAATTAATTTCAATTTTCGTTTGGAATAACTCCTTTTTATGTGTCCTTAGTCATCAGTTCATCACAATTAATATTGTAGTCAGTTTAAATTTTTGTTTGAATTGTTGAAGTTATTTGTAATTAATAAATTGAGCAGTTAACACATTTTTTCTAGACAATATTTATTTACAGGCCACGTAAACTTAATTCTTGAATTAGTTGCCACTAGGAAGTGAAGGTCGTTACTGAAAATCGAACTGAGACTGAATCAATGATTTTATTGGCATTGCAGCGAGCCACGTCAGCCGCCAATACACTGGCTGTACTATAACGTCATGATATCCATAAATAGTAAGTATGCGTCTTCGATTTACTATTGTTTAAATTATGGTTACATTCCGTGGAAATTAACTAAACGCCAGCCCTTCTTTGAAATAACAGTCATGAATGTAAAGCATTTTAAGCCGGTGAGGTCAGTTTATTATTATTTTTACATACATACATATTATCACGTCTATTTCCCGTGGGGGTAGGCAGAAACTTTCTATTTCTACTTGCTACGATCCTTACGATCTCTCTCGCTTCCTCTACACTCATCACTCTCTTCATAGATGCTCGCCGGTTATGGGTGCTCCTTATATCTCCTTCTGTATCGTTTTTAATAGAATAGAATAGAATACGTTTATTTGAATTGCCACAGACACAAAAACATTTTAAAACATAGGCTTAAACTAATTACAAATTACATAATAATTAGTGTGCTGCAGCAAAGCAAAATGGCCATAACTCAGTGGTCTTCCTGCACGTTAGTACAGAAACACTGATTTTCTTTTATTGCCGTCAATGTAGGTGCGAGCGCTAAAGTTAATTTATAAAAAAGATATTGTGCATTTGCTTTTTGTATAAATGTATGTATGCATTAATAGCATACAGAATTTAATGTAGAGTCTATTAATTATTCTGTGATGTAACCAAGAATGATACTCAAAAGTCAAACTTGTAACACCCCTGTTTTTGGGTCGTGGCACAAATTATCTAACACCCTAGTAATCTGGTCGGGGTTAATAAATGACTTTATGAAATAAATGTTCATCTTTCTAGGCAAAAACTCAAAAGTTGTTGTCACTACTACCGGCGTCTGATGGGAGAACGTTCGCGGGTTCAATAACCCGAATTCGCTTTCCAAACTTGTTTGTGATAAAAAAGGCACAAACGAACGACTTGCTGCCAGTAAGAAAGTCGATCAACAATACCTCAGAAGTTCAGAACACGATACTACTAGGGTTTTATATTATCTGTGACGATACTATGTCACAGAGTATTGCACAAGTAATTAAATTTAAAAATAAAACAGAAATTTTAAGGCTAACAGGCTGTTGTCCGCACGCGGCAAAAAGTATATAAAAAAGTATGCATAGAAGTAATAAACGTTCTGATTGTACGTAAGTACTTATTACTTCCATGTAAGTATGTGTTCTTCATATACACTTTGATCCCATATTTCAGCACCTTAGGGTTTGATTTTTGAAAAAAAAAAGAAGCCTATGTTTTCAAAATGTGTGAAAATTATCAGTTAGGTTAGGTACAACGGATATCGTGTGAAATTCATTTAGTGATACATTTTCATACATTTAGAAAGAGTTTTTAGCAAAATAAGGATTCACTTGTACCAGTGGTCAATGAACTTTAGGCCACGTTATATGATTTATACTTTACAATTTTGAATTACATTTTCTAGTCTCGCTGAAAAATACGACCTCTGTATCCTGACGGTAACCACGTCGCCGCCCGGACGGCCACACCGGAGGTCCCGGGTTCGATCTCCGGTCAGGTCAAGATGGAAAAAGATCTGTTTCAAATTGACCTGGGTCTTGGATGTTTATCTTATATGTATTTGTTATAAAATATAGTATCGTTGAGATGGCATCCCATAACACAAGTCTCAAACTTACTTTGGGGCTAACTCAATCTGTGTGATTTTTCCGAATATATATATTAAATTACTGGTTTTACTTCATTGAGTTAAAGTAACAAAGTTCGTATTCAACATCAACGCAAATCTCGCATAAAAAATGTTGTTTTTGTTGTGGCCATGAATATTCAAAAGCAATAGATGTTTTATTCTTAACACGTGGATGTAGACAACTATAGTATCCAAATACGGTGTAGAGTAGACTCTACACTATAGAGCCTTCTATTTAAGGCGCAAGCGCAGAATGTCATCATATCGCACCAGGAAAATCATAAAGTATATATTACATTTTTTATGCGTTTTATATTTGCGCATATAACTGTTTCCGGTTTTCGGCGGAGACTATATATGTACATAAACAAGACTGCACATTGTTTGTTTTCCTTTTTATGAAAACAAGGTAAAAAGGTACTTCAAAGAATTTTAGTTATAAAAAATACCTGGTGTGACTGGTTTTAATTGATAGATTGGTCAACACTTTATTGCACCATTTATAGAAAAGAACATAAAAAGTTGTAACAAAAAGTAAAGATCTTATCGCAAAAGATACATACATAAGTACATACATATTATCACGCCTTTTTCCCGTGGGGGTAGGCAGAGACTAGCGATTTCCACTTGCTACGATCTTTACAGATCTCTCTTGCTTCCTCTACACTCGTCACTCTCTTCATACATGCTCTCCGGTTATGGGTGCTCCAAAAGATGGCTTTAATAATAAACTGTAAAATCTTTGTAGGTAATAATTACAAAAAAATTCGAGTGTCAATCGGAATGCGAGGCCAGACGTTACCCAGACTACAGATAAAATAGCCAGACTAATTCCCGACCTTCTGCAGCGTTCGCCGACATCCGCAAAGATGCTGTTATTTTAAAATCTACCTACCATGTCTGTGACTAATGAAAAACAAAATGCCGGCCAGTGATGGGCTATGATTCCACGTTCTACCAATGAGGGATTTTCCGAGACCCAAAAAAAAAATAGTTCCAGATGACTTCATAGATGGCGCTTAAGTAAAAGGCGAGAGAAAAAGTTCCATACAAAAAGCAAAAATTCACGGGATTGGCATTTAAAAAAAATAAAAATTAGTAGAAAAAACACCTAAAAAGTATCAATATTGTGATTTGTGCAACTTTTCAAATTGATAGGTGATTTTTTTTCTGTCTCTGGTTGACAAGAAAAAGCGCACCATATAGGTTCAGCCATTATTACGACTCTGCTTTCATAACACGCAATCTGTTGAGACTTTTTATATGTACTGTTTTTTTTTTAATAATTTAGCTGTCAGAAAATCACTCATTACAAACGTATATCGTGCCTCTGTTGTGTCTTAAAAGCAAAAGAAATTGTATTAAAGCTCAGAGATCTTGTCGCATTAGTTCAATTTCTTTGGTTCTTGAGACACAATTGAGACACGACATCTACGTTTGTAATTAGTAGAATCGGCCCCTGTTCGACTGAACAAAATACCTTAACGGAAAACGCAATGTTGCAACTTGAACAATATCCAACAACTTGTGTTTTATTTTATTTGCACACAACAGTTTTAACATGGCCTAATAACCATTACAGAGATAATTAGTTGGAAAACCAAGAAGTAAAGTAAAGCGCCGTTTACATGTGTTGATGATCTTCGTATTAGAAAATAGCTATGTCAATTATAAAAAATCTTTCTATAATTTTATTTACTGATAATTTTCCGCTATATATTATCCAAAAAGCTAATTATAAGGTTCTGCAAATGACGAAAAAATATTCTGTATAGGCTGTGGTAACCGCTTTCCAGGTGTTCAGTAATCTATGTAAGTACCTATCTTACTAATATACCCAATAGGTATATTATGTACTCACTAATTTGGGAAAGTTTTGTCAATTATTCAATCTCGAAAAATTTACTGGACGGATTTCGATATTTGGTATATAGGAAGAATTAACTAGTATCGATTATATTTATCCCAAAATATCCACGGGAACGAAGCCCCGGGGCGTGGCTAGTAAAAAATAAATTAAATTATCCAGATGTAGGTAAAGTTATCACGTCTGTTGGCTGATTTCTAGACAATTGATTTTATTGCACTCTTGCCATTGCTATGCACTGCACGCATGCTTTGCACTGGACGGTGTGAACTTGAATCCACATAGTCAGGGCTGGATTCAGAGGATCTTCGGGTTAAAGAAATCTTTATTCTCAAAAAAAAACTTTGGCAGTGCAAATCCCTATTTAACAATAATTAAGTGTTTGAAAATTTCGGGATTCTGGATAGCCTTTCTCACAATCACAAATGCTGTGGCTATCAATATTAAATAAGTAATTTTTTCAATCGGATCTGTAGTTCCTCCAGAGATTACCCGTTTAAGCTTAAAAGTAAAAGAATTATTTGATCATGGAGAGGGCAGAATTGTTAAAAGGAACTGCTTTAAAATTTCTATCTGCAGGGCGCACAGAAATCGTTTATTTTTGCTAGGCGTATAAGCCGTCCCTGCAAATTATTCTCATCACGCGTTTTTCAAAACGTGACGCTGTCAAGTCATTGAGTAGGTAGGTTTAGGCTTTTATTCTTCAATCGATGATTAAAAATCTCCTTCAGCAAGGTTATTTTTAGCATCCATATGTCTGTCAAGAATATTTTTCTCAGGAGCGCATAATTGAAATTCATATCAAATACTCGAATCCACGGTCACTTTCAGCTGTAAAATAATCAAACTTATACGTAAACGTGATCAAATAATATGATCGTAAATGTTGCAATTTTTGCTATTTCAGAAAGGAAATAAAACCTCCATGTCCCCCTAATCTGCTCCTGGTTTGAGTCGTCATTTATGTTCACTGCTTAAAGGAAAATTTTCTGTTATTGTAGGTACATTGGGTGTGATGCAATATTATGAAGTCATCCACAACGGTACCTAATCCAAATAGAAAATTCCTGGCCATTTTACTAAAAAATGCTTTCCAAAGAAAACTTTTTTAGGACCTTGGCAAAATCAACCTTATTTCTAGTTCGTTTGTCAAAAGTTAAATGTGTTGTTGGTTGTCACACACTTGTTGATTTTTTGTGTATTATTGAATATGTTTTGGTTGCCAAGCGCCAAGATTTCGCTAATATTTCTATTTATCAACGGCCATCGCGTTATTATAAAGATATTACAGCGTACATTTTCCTAATAGATACCTACCTGGTGTTATCTTATCTTGGTTTCCTTGTTCTATCCATTATCGTTAAGTTTACGATATTGTCATTATCTTGTAATATAATAAAGAGTCATTTAATTCGTTTCGATGACGCATACTTGTACCCTAATCCCTTGATTTGTTTCCAAATAGTCTTTGTTTACTCAGTAACTGCTTATTTTACCCTTAATTTTACTTTCGGTTATTTTTTGTTAGATGTCAAAGAATAAATCCCGATGTGCGTTAGTTCATAATATCTCGATGATCCCGATCAATTTGATCAATAACACTGTTATATCATAAAAAATAAAATATTATTTTAAGAAGAGTACTTAAGTACTTATAGATGAAATAGAAACCTATTTTGTGGAAATTATTAGCTATGAATCCATGCCAATTTGTCATAGAGTATAGTTTACACCTACAATCGTTTCGGTCATTTCAACTAAGCGATAACGGTTCGAAAGTTATGACCTGGTGAATGGCGACAGCTGGACCGCTTGACCAACAAACACACTCTAAGATTTCTAAAAATCACATGAAAGCAAATTGCATCTGTAAAATTGATACTTAAGCCAATATTTTATTGGTACACGCCCAGGTTGTGCCCACACTTACCTTATGTCGACTTTAGCACATGTACATCACAGAATTGCACCCAAAACGAAACGATTCCCTTTTTGAATAAAAAAAATCACAATCCAAAGGCCCACTTACACGGTTCGATAAAACGCACTGGCACAAAATTAAATCTGTTTCGTAACTCACTCAACGAATCCGCGAAAAAGAAAACAAAGAAATGGTTTGTTTCTAAATTTGAATTTGTGCGCTCGGTGCCTGCTGCACAGTTGCGTCGCCCGCGCTTCGTCGCGACTGACGCCAAACGGCGCGATCGTGGTGGTTCTAATTTTATCGTGCCAGTAACACGAGATAAAGCCGGTCTTTTCCCAATCATTTGATTCGAAACATCAGCTGGGGAGACCTCGAGAAAATCCGAGTGTAAATAAAACCTTGTTATTCTGGGCGGGCGAAGTCGGTCCTGTGAATACATGTGCCTACTTACTTAAAGGAAGGAATAGTTTTGTCTATTTTATACTTAGATACATAACTATAAAACAATACCTATAGCAAAGTTTCGTTATGTAGATATAATATTTACAATTAGATGAGACGTAATGAAGACGCTTTTGCTATTAGGAAATTAAGATATGCAGAGGACCTAGGAATGTTCCTTGAGGCATCCCGGATTTATATTCTTTTTTATTTCACAAAAACATCTAAGTACAACATTTTGTAAATTTGTAAAATAATTAAGTATAATATATAAATAATATTAAATACGCGATACATTACCTTATCTGCTAACAACATGGTTTTTCCTGGTTGATAAGTATCGATTGTAGATTCTTTTACTAGTAAGTACTTACCTATAACAAGAAAATGTTGAGACTTGCTGTTGTACAGCCGGACAATACAATTTTCATCCAGAAAATCCTATATTCAAGATAACTATAATTTGTTTACACTTACACCTCTCGATCGGGTATCGATACGCAAATCGATCGACCAGACAATGTTGTTTTCCAATAAGAATATCTATTACACAGTCATTTAATTGTAAGACATATGTTGTAAAGTGACGTTTTTGGAGAAAATGCAGCAGTGGAGTTTGTTGCGCCGCCTCTTCTCCACTTGCGCTTTGGAGGCGGTGGTGGTAAACTTAGCTTTATGTAATTTTATGACGTCAACTAACTAAAAAACAAGAATGTGACGATTTATAAGTGCTATTTTTAAGCCTATATAAATAAAAATAATTGACTTTGACTATTATGCCCAACTTTTCATTGTCTTAAAATCGTAAAGTACTAGTTTTTGCTGGCGGCTTCGCCCGCGTGAATTTCCCATGGGAACAGTGCTTTTTCCCGGGATGAAAAGTACCCTATGTCCTTATCATAACTTCTATCTGTGATGTGTATGCGAAATATCAGGAAGATTGGTTCTGTAGTTAAAGCGTGAAGAGGTAACAAATAAACAAATAAATTCACTTTCGCATTTATAATATTAGTTAGGATTTATTCCTGCTTAAAATAGGTAGGTATGGGCTACGAATGTTTTATGATTCACAAATCAAGAATGCTTGCCAAAATTCGGACATACATTGTTTTGCGTTATTATGTGGGACAAAAATAACTTTTTAAAATTAAAGTTTAGTCCGCTGCGCCGGGGTAGACGATAAGCAGACCATAATCATTTTAATTGGCATTTACTGCTTTTTTTTTATAAGTTTTTTGTCTTGGGAGTCAGGCAGGCATTTTATTGTAAAAAAATAAGAGCCAGTAATTGATAAGATTTTATCGCAAGAAGCTGCGATTGTTATGTAACTACAATATGAAGCAAGGTATGAAGGATGTGCTGCATATGGTCAAATCAGTGTGTAATAAAGTAGAGGTCTACCAGGATCTGATGGCAAAATGCCACATGAAAATCGCTATTTTTTTAAACTATTTTTTTGCCATTGTATCCTGGCAACGTAAGTAAATCTACGACCTACAACCGCTTTGTTGGCGATCGCGGTATTGTGTATATTTTGATGGTTGCCATGGAAATGAACAGTTCAATAACAACAAACAGAGAAAAAACACTAAACAATTTGTTGTTTCCAGTTTCTTGGTCTCTTGAATCGTTTCTGGTGTGTTGATTGAGTTCTGTGAACATGGATTTGAGTTTGATTGACAAGTTGCGTTTGTTAAAAATGGATACAGAATTGCGACCCCACATTAAAATGAAACCTATGAGTCGGTACTATTTTGTGACCTCTACAAACCCAGGTGAGCAGTTCTTTGTGTTTGCTTCCACAGCCGCTTGGCTCATCAGAAACATTGGCAAAGACTTCGACCAACCGAGTGAAGAAGACGACCCAAACTCTACAATTGCTAACATAATAGACTTTTTAAGAGAAAAAGATATTGCTGTAGAATTTTCTTCTCACAAATTAAAACAAGGTTATGGCGAACAAGTTTGCTACATTCTTAATGTTTTAGCCGATGAAGCTTTGAAAAAGCAGAATTTTGAATGGCAGAATCCTATAGTCAATATTCCAGAAACTGATGAATCAGCTGAAGACGTTGATCAGGTGGAAGACGAAACTGAAATACTCCTTGACAAAGTAGAGGAAGAAATGGCTATTTATTCTGAAGATTCTGATGGAGAAGAGTATGCTAATGTGGACGAAAAGGAGACTAATAACATAGCTGATAAGGTTCACGACTGGGAGGCTTGGAAACTAGAGTTAGAACGAGTAGCTCCTGCCCTGCGATTGAAAATATCTGCTGACGGTCGAGACTGGAGAGCCAGACACGCCCAAATGAAGACATATAGAGACGAATTGTTTGAAAGATTCAAAACAACGGGCAACCAACTATCTAAACTACACGGTAGCATAAGTTCTGTAATGGATAAGATTAATGCTAGAGAAAATATTTTGAATGAACAGTTTGAACCTTTAGTAAGAGAATATGGCTCTCTTTTGGACGAGTTAAATAAAGTTACTAATGAATATAAGGAAGTAAGTGTTGGTGTGACTGAAAGACAAGAAATGCTGAATGAGATAACAGCTAAAGTAGAAAATATAAAGCAGAGAACGGAATCGAAGGGTTCATCGATGAATGATAATTCGCCGCTGGTAACCGCAAAGAAAGCAGTTACAACCTTGAAGAATGATATACAGGAAATGGACTTCCAGATAATAATACTGTTGTGGATGCTAACCACGAAAGAGAATCCAATTAATAATTTGTTGGCTAATGCAGAGACTAGAATGGTTAGTACAGAGTCGTACTAACTTGAATGTCGTGTGATTTAGGTGTGATGTCGATTTGTAGTAATGACTTAATTGAATCTCGATTCATTCGATTGTTGTAACCTGATATAGTTTTCTAGAGAGCAACTATGCCCATGACACATTACTGTATACTTACATTACTTATTACATTTTAATGCATCACCGATTGGGCGCCTACACCATATGCCATCACGGTCAAGACATACTGTCCTAACCGTCGAAGTGGTGTTTGATACAATAAGTTGATTTGAAGTACTGAATGCTATTATTCAATATTTTCCCCGCATATCTCCAGTTGGAATTAGCACTTCTATATTCCATGAAAGAGGATATGTTGTGATGGTTTTTTAAATAAAAATAATATGTCAATTGCTTTGGTTTTATTACAATAAAATATGTATACTTTTAGGCAATATTTAAATATGAATACAACAGAATCAAGGTGCTTGGTAATTCGATGCAAAAGCGAACAGGCCAGATTATTAAATAGATTGACTGCTTTCGAAACCTACATAGTAGGTACAGTCGAGAGCATTAATATGTAAACACATCGGTCTTTAAGACAATGTGATAAGGTCTAAAATTGAATACATACCAACGCTCGTGACTGTACCTAAGTGAACACATGACCTCAGATCATCACCATCTCGAGTCGAAATGGCACAGATTAGAAATGGCACCTCAGATGAAAATGTACAATACAGTAAAATTTAATAAGCGAGATTATAGATTTCATATGTTTTTTGAATAGGCATTAACAGCCAAAGATCTATGTCGTATTATAATATACCTATAGTATAGTTGCCGTCACGTAAAAAGGCCGCTAGTGGTTAAGCTGCGCAGTAGGCGATATATCGGTCTATGCGGTGAGCGGGGGTCGGGCGGGTCTCATCCGGCGCGCGCGATTGGTTCGTCAGACTCATGCGCAAGTTTCACCCCCTCCTCACCCTACCAGCGGCCTTTTCACGTGATGGGAAGTATAGCTGTCCGTTTCCTTTATTATAAGAATTTGCTTTGTATCGAACTACCAAAAACCGTCTAAAAATAATATCAGATCATAAAATTAAAATAAACATAAAACTGTGGATGCATGTATACTATACTTATACTTCGTACAATATAGGTTGATTCTTATGACATCTGTCAAATAGTATAAAATAGCACATCTGTCTCTGTCGCTCTCATTTCAAATGTATCGGTTTATCTTGCTGTCTCTTTTTATTGCTCATTCTATACTGTACGAAGACTACACAATAACTTGTACTGTACAAAGATCTTTTTGCACGTGAGTGAGGGCGCCACCTACGTTTTAAATAAGAAATTTGAATAGTTTAGACATTAGTTCCGTTTTCTACTTTCTGCAAAAAGATCCTTGTCGTACTGTATAAGATGTCTCTTTTGTAACATATTCGGTCTCAGAAGTAGCTGAAAACTTTGGTAGCTTCATCAATTTTAATTGAAAACTAGTAGCCTCATCAATTCTATTTTACACAGCCTTTATAATAAATTGGTTTTGAAAATAATAACACAATAATATGACAATCTGAGTTTACCCTTCAATTACCAAGTGATCGGATCCGGTAGTGCGCTTATTGTACAACCTTTGTTATAAAATCTAAAACGAATAATTAATTAATTTATCTAAAACGCCATAATTTAAGGATTAAAAAGTTGACCAATATTGCGTTACATCTACAGGATGAATTCAGCAACATTGGCATTCTTTCTACTGGTGAAAGTACTCAAAAATATGAACAGCTTATTGTATGGGATTGACTCAATTCGACCGAAAAAAAATCAGCCTATACCTTTTGGGCGAGAGGTATTGTAAATTAGTATGGAAAAGCAGATTTTTTTCGGTCGGATTTAGGCGGTCCCGATGCAGAAGTCAGTGCTGCGCAATGGCGTTTTTGCATACAAGAAATCAGATTGACGTTTCCTTCACATTATTTTTGTAGTGTGTAGATGGTAAGATTCGTTATTGTAGTTCTAGAAGGGAGCGCGCGCTTCCTACTTTTATGGGCTTGACACTGTAAACTATATAACTGTAAATAGAATATAATAATCTGTATGGGACAAGATTACTTAATTACATGATACCAAATTATCTCAATAAACTTCCATCAGAACTACAGGAGCTGTATAAACTAAACTTAAAAAAATGTATACTTAAATTGAAAAAAGACTTTCTTCATAAGTATAATAGCGACTGACCGAACACAGATAAACCCTGCGAGGTTTCCGCAATGGGGGATTTTCCGAGACCCAAATTAAAAATAATAATAGTTCCAGATGACTTTATAGATGGCGCTTAAGTAAAAGGCAAAAGAAAAAGTTCCATACAATCACATAAAAAAAAACTTAGTAAAAAATCATCAAAAAAGTATCAATATTGTGATTTGTGCAACTGTCAAACTGTTTTATAGGTGATTTTTTTTTCTGCCACTGGTTGACAAGAAAAAGGGCGCCATATAGGTTCAGCCATTATTACGACTCGGCTTTCATCATAAAACGCTATCTGTTGAGACTTTTTTATACTGATTTTTTTTTCTTAATTTAGCTGTCAGAAAATCGCTCATTCGGTAAATATTATATAAGTATATATTGTTTTTATGTTGAAAAAATGATTAAAAAAAAACTATGAAGCTCCTGCTAAATATGCCAACCTTGAAAGCTGGATTTGATCCTTTATTTATATTTCTATTTATACATAAGGACAACACATAACGGCCCACATTAAGGCCTCAATTAAATATTTGAGAAATCAATAATAACATCTACAAATTGTTGCGCATAGCCTTTGCACGTAACACTTTCTTTGGTACAAAATAAACATCTAAAAATATTTTACAATGTAATTGATTTTATAATACAAAATAAATTTAGCGACAATAAAATACATAACATTGAAAAATTCTTACGATGAAATAATTAATGGAATGATTAACTTTTACTGAATAGAATCGTACATTTTGAAGTATCTTCCATAATTTATTATAAAACGAAATTTCAATATGGTATTTAAATAAATAGCAAAATAATCATATATATACAAGTTGAATCGACTTCAACTCAATCATGAATCATTAATCCAAAAAATACTGTCGATTTGAGATTTACAAACACTAAATCAAATAATACTTAATCAAAATATACGAGAAAAACTCTTAATTCCATGGTATAGATATTAAAAAATAACTTGATAAAGAATGTCGAAACTATTGTACTTCCACTAATATAAATAGCCACGTAAGCTGCCATTATCAATCAAACTATATAAATACAGTGCGACATAAAATTATTTCATTGATTCAATTATAATCTAATACCTATTAATAATTGTTATAAATGTAATTGTATTTAATTTTCTATGGAATTATTTCTGAAATAAAGATATTATTATTATTATTCATTCATTTATTTGTTATCTCTTTTTTTACATTTTTAAATATAAAATATTTAAAAAAATAAAAAACATTGAAAAATATAAAAAAAGGGGAACCTATCGGTAGCGGAGCAAAGACCCAAGCTACCAGTGGTCAGGGCTCCAGCGATATATAAGAGTGGAAAACGAATTTAGGACGAACTAAATTTTTCTATCATTGCAATACCAGATCGAATGGTCGTCATTAGTTAAAAATCTATGCACGATCTATGTGATTGGTTGATTAACATCCAGTGTTGCTAGCTAAGTGAGAACAGCGCCCTCATTTATTTTCTACTCTTTTATGTATGTATTGATCTCGATTTGCATAAAAAGTGGCAAAAAGTGACAAATAAACACACATTTTAACAACACACAGCCTCATTATATTCTGTCATTTAAGACAGTAATTTATCTTACTAAAGTCCATTTATTCATAATTGTTCTATTATGTAAACAATCTTACCATGTCTTTTTATGATTTTGCGATGGAATTTTTAGGAAATTAATTTCGTGGTTAATAAATGTTTTACTTTAGAATGTTTAGGTTTGAACTAATATTTGATTTATTTTCAACAAAATTCAACAAAAGGTACTGTGAAAATTGTTACATAATAGGACAATTAAGAAAAAATGGAGCTTATCTACACAGGTGAATACAAAATATTGACATCCTTTCTTCTGATAAAAGTACTTATGAAAATTAGCAACTTTTTGTATGGGACCGACTCGATCTGATCGAAAAATCAGCTGTTCCATATATTTTAGCCGAGTAGGTATTGTAAAATTGTATGGAACAGCTGATTTTCCTTTCGGTTGCTCATATACACGAGTAGTTTTACCAGTAGAAAAGATGCCAATATTTTTTAATTCATCCTGTATAACAGTGCTCGGCAGTAAACAATATAAATCGGGTAATACCATCGGCTATTATAATAGTTAAAGCCTGACCAGAAATATAAAAACCCTGAATTAGAGGCAGCACTTATGCGTTTTCTATTGCAACCATAGAAATAAAAATACTGGATCCGCCCTTGATTGCAATTCAAACTTTGACAGGAGAAATGACAGAAAGGTTTTTAAATTAGTTGCCAGTATAAGAAATTAGTTCTATTTCTTTTCCGCAACATGGCGAGGGTTTTTATATTCCTGGTCAGGCTATACAATAGGGTATATCAAGTTTCTAACGACCCGAGGTATACTATTTACTGCCAGTATTCATTACGTACTAGGACGTATTGGGGCGTGATACGTATTTTAAAGGCAAAAAATTAATATAATTAAAACTAACGTGAGTAACATTGTAGTTATTATAAACGGGTAACTCACGTACTGTATAGGTCGGGGATTGCGGACTATAGTTTACGTACTGTTAGGTCGGGCGTTGCAGACTATCATGGGCGGATCCAGGATTTGGGGGGGGGGAGGTTGGGGGCACATAATGGGTGAAATGGCGGTGCAACAAATCGACAAATTCCTAAAGAATATGGAATCTCCCTCTACAGTTGCTAGACAAAAACAGTCTGGGGGCACGTTTCTGCATTCGAAAATGGACTCCAGGAACTTTTTTAGACAAAGTCAGAATTTGTAAACGTAAACGAAGTTCGAAAACGATAAAATGTATGATTGACATAAGGCCGCGCTAAATCATGTGATTGCTCGCCATCGTCATCGCAAGTTCATAGAGAAAACGAAGCGAAATAGAGTAACGAATTGTTTTATTGATAACTTCCATACATTTGACGTTCGCTTTCGCTTTGATGCCGGAAGAAAATTGTTTTTGTTATCTGTAGAAACGATTAGGAATTTAGATATCGTATAGCTACGAATCAAATGTAACTTTCGCTAAGCCTGCAGGTGGGTCTGAAACTAGTCGGCAACCCCGACCTAAAGCACGTGAGTGACCCGTATATAATAACTAGAACTAATTTAATTTCAATACGTCGTATGAAGCGTAAGCATTATGTACTCATTTACTATCTTTGGCATTACACTTAAGGCCTGCGCAGACGACTGTTATCCGCGCAATTGAGTTTTAAAAGATCTATATTGACGAAACAAAAGTACGCAGGCATCAGTCCTTCAACCTAAAAATGAACCTTATTTAACTATACATAAGGTTCTTCATCTTTAAATATTTAGAAAATGTAAAATGGATCAATTCCTATGTAAATTCTGCTTGGCAAAACTACTAGAGGGTTGGAAAGACAACGAACTTTATGAAGGGTAGCCTTGTTCAACCCCCTTCCTTGCAAAAGACCTGGGGGTAAAATCTATATATATGTGGGGTTTATACTATACATCAAAGTGGCCATTTTAACCAGGTCTTTTGAAATGGGTTAAACATGGTTACCCTTCAAGTTTGTTGTCTTTCCAACCCTCTAGTAGTTTTTGCCAAGCAGGATTTAGTAAAATTTTAAAATAATCTTGTCACGCACATTATAAACAAAAAAAAAACCCGGTCTACTCGGGGACTCCTGAACCGAGGGTTCCGTAGAAAAGTTCATAGGTACTATGAACCATCACACGGGGTGTCCTTTCGTCTGTATGTCCGTCTGTAAGAAAGGTTTTTACCTTTCTTAGACACGTAGAGCATAGACATAGTAAAAAAGAATAGAGCCGGCTAACAATCTTTAAACAAACAGTAGTTATGCGGCCGGTCGCCATGTTTGTCACTATTATTAGTACGCGCAGGCCGCCATCTTTGTGCCAAATCCTTTGTCGGCACCGGCTTTAGGTATGCACGGTTTTTTGTAGGTATGTTATGTCTATTCTTTTTTTCCTTCGTCTGAGACGTAGAGATATCAAGTTGGATCTTGACATATAGACGGACAACAAAGTGATCCTATAAAGGTCCCATTTTTATTTTCTGAGGAATGGAACACTAAAATACGTATCGAAATCATTATGATACTGATACTAAATTTTAAAATTAGCCTCTAAATTAAGAGCCCGCACTAGGCCAATGACAACTAAGATTTTCCCCCGCTACCCGCTACCCAGTTCGCCCGCACGCATCCAATCCGCGTTCTAAATAAATGGTCGCGGGGTCGCGGCAAGCGCGGCGGCTCAGAGGCGGATGGTTAAAGCATGCGGGCAATTATACGTATTATTTTTTTTAAAAGCTTTATAAAAAGATATTTAAAAAAGTAAGTAACATAATCCCTGCCTTATCTATAGAGTACTTTATACAAAAATTTTCAATGTTTATTTTAATGTATTGCTTGAATAATAGCAGTTTAAAGTGTTAATTATAGGTGATTTGGAGGCAACTTCGCGATTTTTTTCTATCGAGAAAATTTTATGCAAGAAATCGTGTTTTTTAAGTAACATAATCCCTCGTGCTAGTCCTGAAGTTTGCTATATCTTAATTTTACATTCAGTTTTACATTAATGTAGATATTACAGACGATCATGTGAAGCAATCTAGCCTAGTACGGGCTCCTTAAGTGTTAGCAATTTAAAAATGTTATTGCTTGATAATGAAACAGAGATTCTAAAGTTGGCAGATGACTTTGGCAAATCAGATCTTAAAATAACAGCACTAGAGTTCAGTTTTGCTCGCCGTTTTTGTTCAGAAGATTTTTGGCTTGCGCTGAGTAAAGTGTGTCAGGTTTTTCCTCTTCTAAGGTGACGTTGTATTTCCTTTTCAAATCTTCTAAGAACTCCTGCTTCAGGAGTGCTAAACATCTGGAAAGATTTTTAAATTTATTTACATTAATTGCGATGCACTCGTCATTCTAAAAAAATTGCATAAATACGTATTGAGATGTATAGTGTTTTATTAAGAATGTACTAAATCTAATGTCGGCTTTTGAATTACGTTTGTCAAATCGTATTTGGCTACCACAGGAGGAATGTTGTCTAGTGTGGAGCCAACTGTTATATCTTTAAGTGTAAAATGTAAGTGTGTTAATAAATCATTCATTCAGGGTAAATTCTAAATCATTGCCATCCCTTCTACTAGTAAAAGATAAAACCAAAGAAGGACGCTAGTGGGGGTAAAGGCGCGCGCCAAAGATATGTAAAAGCAATCTCACATATTTTCTGCGTCAATACGCGGCCGGCATTCTTAGAATGAAGTGATAGTTTACATACATTCATATTATCACGCATTTTTCCCGTGGGGGTAGGCAGAGACTAGCGATTTCCACTTGCTACAATCCTTACAGATCTCTCTTGCTTCCTCTACACTCATCACTCTCTTCATACATGCTATCCAGTTATGGGTGCTTCTAGTTTACGGTTTTTATTTTTTATTTAGCTGATAGGTCCCACTGCTGGGCAAAAGCCTCCCCCTTATCTCTCCAACTACCTCTATCGCTCTCTTTACGGTTTTTAAAATTCGAAAAATAATATACAACTATATAGTTAATGGTGCAATTAAGTACTGTGGGAAGAAGAACTCAACTTATAGTCCAATCACAACGAATGTCGTATTTTCCCCTCCCGCAAAATTCTGTGAACTGTGATTTTATCGGACAATATGCCTACTATGCGATTTAAATTCTATCGGTTTTTGTTATTTCTGTTAAGTTGTCATCTTATTATTGCGACTTAGGAATACGATCGTGACGTGCCTATCGGGAATGCATTAATATTGCTAATTTTGCAGTATATACTACGCACGTACACGAAAACACGTATTCCTAATATTATCATTCAAAACCATTTTAAACCATTCGAAACTTCACTACGTATACATTTGTCAAAGAGATTAGAGTGTAGTTGCTAAAGCCCGACCCAAGTTTAGATTCTAATAGGACTGTACGCGCTCTCCAGTTATTTATCCTCCTTGCCTGAGCCTTACTGAGAATATAAGCTGATATAAGTAAGGTCTGGCTGGGATCTAGGACTATAGATCACTTACATGCGATAGTGCGGGTCTGCGCGGAAGGCGGTGATGTCGTGCGACGGCGCGTGCGCGGTGTGCACCACGAACGCGGCCGGCAGCACCAGCGGCGCGTAGCCCGTGGCACGCAATTCCACGCTGTGCGACACCTTTGGAACGATATCTTTTATTGCAATTATTGCAAAAATGTCGAGATCAATATTAGAAAATTCTTCTGACTGAGTTACTGAATGGAGTATAGGGGATAAATGAAAGAGTAAAAATGTAAAATGAAAGAGGCCTGAAATATAAGACGGGATTTATTTGGAACAGACAGGTGGCACGGAATATAGACAGCCGTGTAAAAGAGAAAGTGTCACATATTTCTTTTCTAATACAGGGTTATTTGTATTAAACGCAAAACCTTCCTAGGGGTGAAAGTACTCATAAATATGAACATCTTTTTGTATGGGACCGACTCTGAAATCTCAAAAAAAAAAATCAGCTGTTCCATACATTTTGGGCGAGTAGGTATTGCAAATTGTATGGAACAGCTGATTTTTTTTTTGAGATTTCAAAGTCGGTCCCATACAAAAAGATGTTCATATTTATGAGTACTTTCACCCCTAGGAAGGTTTTGCGTTTATTACAAATAACCCTATTGTATAGTGTAGATTAGCGCCATCTATGGCATCAATGGAGAAGTAATTAGTTTTTGTGCAAATATCTAATTGAATGTGATCAAGAATCGAAATATTGTCTCCATATGACAATAGATGTCGCTTTACAAGGTGTTGCTACTTACATATAGATGGCGCTGTAATAACTTAACACCCCTATCAGATAGACAGGATTTCCCCAAAATTCCGAGCGCATGCTGAATGCCGCGTGAATTTTCAACGGAAACAGTGCTTTTTCCCGGGATGAAAGGTACCCTTTTGTACTTTTCAGTACTTGTTTTTTGTTCAGTACAGTACAAAATTTCAAGATTGGTTTTGTAGATAATGCGTCAAGAGGTAACAAACAAACTCACTTTCGCATTTATAATATTAGGATTATAATGTTAGGATTTAAGAAAAATTGTACGAAGAAGGTTCTTGATGACTCTCTTTCTCTCTATAAGACAGGCAAAGCCGGAGACAACCACTATTTATTTACCTTATTCCAACCAAAACCAGAAAAGCGCGTGTCGTACTTCGGAACAGATCTGTGAACGACTAGGTACGGCTCGTAATCTGTCTGCCATTCAACCTGCAATAACAAATTTTATATTGTACATTGTACAGGGTGATTTTTAACAGAAAGATTTAAATTAGTGAATTAAATCAGAATCGAATACCACATACCCATGTGGTATTCGATTCCCGATTTAAACAGAGATAAATATATTTCCTTATTTTTTTACATATTTATCCAAGTAAATATTTAATAGACGGAAGGAGCATGCGACGCGATTCACGTAAAGGCCTTGTCAATGGACACGCACGCGCAATCAGCTGGAGCGCAAGGGCGCCTAAACATTACGACATTTTTCATAAACTTTTAAAAGTTTTTCATTTATTTGCAAGTGTATTTAATTTTTTTTTGTCATATGTAAGCAAGCACCTAAGCACTAACTATCGAAGGAAACAATGTTTTTCGAAAAAAAAAAAACATTTTGTATAGCCACGTCACTATTGTCTGTTTCTAGGGCTGGCGGAAAAACAGACAGTCAAAAATGTAATCCAAAAAGCAGAAAAGAATTTGACATAATTTAAATTTGTGACAGATGAGATATGTGCCAGCGCACGTGAAATAGATCGAAGGAGCATAAAATACAGCAACGCGTTGCCACGTCATAAGGTCTCACCTCGTAAGGCGCAGTGGCCGCCGCCCATCGGGTATAGTTGGTGGCGCGGTGTCCGCGCGGCCACTCCTGCGCTCGGAAGGGCGCCACGTCTCCCGCGGCCGCCCAGCGCGCCAGTAGCGCGGACTTGTTGCGCGGCGGATAGTCTCACCTCGTACGGCGCAGTGGCCGCCGCCCATCGGGTATAGTTGGTGGCGCGGTGTCCGCGCGGCCACTCCTGCGCTCGGAAGGGCGCCACGTCTCCCGCGGCCGCCCAGCGCGCCAGTAGCGCGGACTTGTTGCGCGGCGGATAGTCTCACCTCGTACGGCGCAGTGGCCGCCGCCCATCGGGTATAGTTGGTGGCGCGGTGTCCGCGCGGCCACTCCTGCGCTCGGAAGGGCGCCACGTCTCCCGCGGCCGCCCAGCGCGCCAGTAGCGCGGACTTGTTGCGCGGCGGATAGTCTCACCTCGTACGGCGCAGTGGCCGCCGCCCATCGCGTATAGTTGGTGGCGCGGTGTCCGCGCGGCCACTCCTGCGCTCGGAAGGGCGCCACGTCTCCCGCGGCCGCTCAACGTGCCAGCAACGCGGACTTGTTTCGCGGCGGATAATCTCACCTCGTACGGCGCAGTGGCCGCAGCCCATCGGGTATAGTTGGTGGCGCGGTGTCCGCGCGGCCACTCCTGCGCTCGGAAGGGCGCCACGTCGCCCGCGGCCGTCCAGCGTGCCAATAGCGCAGACTTGTTTCGAGGCGGCCACGCGCGGTACCGCTGTGTCTCAAACGCGGGCACCACCAGGCACTGTCACGGGGGCACAGAGGCACTTCATAGAAACGGGGTGTCATATATACCTTCTAGCTTTTGCCCGCGTGAATTTCCCGCGGGAACAGTGCTTTTTCCTGGGATGAAAAGTACCCTATGTCCTTCTCAGTACTTCTATGTGTATGCGAAATTTCAGGAAGATTGGTTTAGTAGATAAAGCGTAGAGAGGTAATAAACAAACAAATAAACAAACTCACTTTTGCATTTATAATGTTAGTTAGGATTATTTTTACTCGTACAGTGCGACGTAGAGTAGAAAACGGATTTAGGATGAACCACTTTTCTTTAGCATTGCAATACCAAATCGGATGATCGTGATTGGTTATAAATATTTGCAGAATCTATGTGATTGGTTGATAAATACCCAGTGTTGCCAGCTAAGTGCCCCATTTATTTTCTACTTTTAAGTCGCACTGTACATGTGACTGTTTTCAAAGTTAACCTAATGAATCCCTTTTTGGGATAAGTCCTCGTAGACCTCATCTCTGTCCTCGGGCAAGATTGTGGTCAAGAGCAAACCCATCTTAAATAAAAATAAATAAAAAAGTCCGCCATTGTACGCCTCTCTTTTTGTTTCACTATCCTTTGTATTTTTCTTATGTGTATGTGCAATAAAGAGTTTACAAACAAATACCTTCTTTTGTGGGTAGGGGTTGGTGAGACGTATGGCCTTTCTCAGATACTCGTACAAGCCGGTCATAGGAACGAAGTCGGCGTCCATCAGGAAAACATAGGGCGTGTTTACGTTTGTCAACGCCACGTTCCGTAGGTAATTCACTGGGTAATGTACCTACAAATCAAAATTATTTACTTATCTACTGTTATTAATGAGAAAGTTTGCGAAAATTACGTCTACTGCGATAATTGATATTATAGTCTCTTACTCAAAAAATACTAAAAACACTTAGAAAGCAGATGGAATAAAACATACTTCGAGCCTTTTGTTAGTATTATTTATTTATTTTAATTTTATTTGTATGATAAATATGATGTAATAATTACACTAGTTTACACAAAATTTGTTGCCTCAAAGCTATTAAGTTTTTTGTGTGCAATATAGGTTCGATTAAATGAATTCAGAGAATTATTGTGTAAAAAAATTTAAAACTTTTTTCGCTAATATTTTAAGACAGTATTAAAATAATTTGTTCTATAATGTTTTACGTATTTTATAGCTGTAAATATTATACAATTTTACGGTTATAATCCTTGTATATATGTCGCAGTCGGATTGTATAATCCGCCGTATTACATTACGGCTAGCCGTTTTACAAAAGAGCGCCGTTTTGTAATACAGCGGTTCAACGATTAGCCGGATTGTCACTGCGATACGTTCTTCAATATGGCGGCCCATGTTAAGATAGATAGATAGATTTCATTTATTCCTTAGAATATGGTGATTACATTGGTGTTATTTACATATGAGTGCGACATACTCTGCCTATTAGGCGTAGGAATGTTAAGATTACAAATTTTACAATATAATTACAATTTACTTTATACATATATGGATTTGCTTAAGAAATATCTAAATTATTCTGCTCATTATTTAGTCATATTAGATTGTGTTCGTATTATTACTTAAAAGTCAGGTCAGTAAGCCGTATCGTACTACTAAGTATTTAGAATTTAGGGTGACCATACTTACAAAATAAAGCTATGTTTAAATGAAAATCTATTTTAATAAGAAAATGCTAACAGATTTTCTTTTTACGATATTCTTTAGTAATCAAGAATTATTATCATAGGTAATACGCCATCTTAGCTGTTACGTCAGGCAGCGCCACGAGTGTTAAAAAACGGAACTAAAAACTGTCAAAGTGGCGGCTAATAACCCGCTATATTACATTACGGCTAGCCGCGTTGAAGAACGCATAGTGCCGAATTCATTTCGGCGGATTTTCATTCAGCTACATTCAATCCGGCTAATCGTTGAACCGCTGTATTACAAAACGGCGCTGTTTGGTAAAACGGCTAGCCGTAATGTAATACGGCGGATTATACAATCCGACTGCGACATATATATCTAGCTAGGCTAAGGTGGAACTGGGCGGGTCACGTCTGTCGCATGCACCCGGAGAGATGGACTCAAATTAAAACCAACTGGGTTCCAACCGATGGAAGGTGAAAAAGAGGAAGGCCAAAGACGAGATGGGCGGACCACTTGAGAGCGTTTGACAGAGAATGGAAGGAAAGGACCAAAGATAGAGATACGTGGAGAAGTTTGGGGGAGGCCTTTGCCCAGCAGTGGAAAAAGGAAAAAAAGTCCTTGTATCGCGAAATTAACATTGCTTAAAATACATTTTACTTACATTATCCTGCTGGAACACCAAATGGTATGCGATATTGCGTCGAGCGCTGAGCGTGTCCCTCAGATTTCGGATATAGCTCTCGAACTTGGACACTTCACAGTCTGCCAGATAGATGGCAGCACTTATAGGACCTGCCGACGTATAATCACTATTAGCATGGGCCTGGGACATTGATCCCGTAGGAATTTCGAGAATATAGTTATAGTCGTTTGCGAGTGTCCATGCGTTGTTATCTCTTAGGAGAAAAAAAAACATATGCTGAGTTGAGGCCATTTCAACATATGTTTTTTATGTGCATATTTGTTTTTTTGTTTATGTATTTGTGTGTTGTGATTTTTTGAGTAATTTTTTCATTCATTCACCTTCCCAATACTTGACAAGCCGCTCCAGAAACTGCAGCCTGTCCATAGAGAATTGCAGCACAAGTGTGACGTCAAAGTTGTCTATGCTATTGTAACTGTAGTCCATATAGTAAATGTGTGTGCGCAGCTTTGCCCGCTGAGCGGCACGGAAGCTGGTGCACACGTCAGAATGGTTCACCTGTAAAACAAGCTGATTATTAAAAAACTAGCTGTTGCCCGCGGCTTCGCCCGCGTGACTTTGGCTTAGATGAAAAGTCTTTTTGTGTTCCAAACTGTTTCCTGTGTTCCAATCTTCGATTTTTATACGTCTACAGAAAATGCTCATCAGATTAACCAAGTTTTGCTAAGGCGTCATTTCAATATATGTTATAGTGTAGCTGGTCTCTTGAAGTTATTCATCAGATGTTCCAGATCTTCAATTTTTATACGTCAGCAGAAAATGCTCATCAGGTCGAACGGTTTTTACTAAGGCGCCATTTCGATATATGTTATAGTGTAGCTGGTCTCTTGGAGCTTTTCATCAGATGTTCCAGATCTTCAATTTTTATACGTCACCAGAAAATGCTCATCAGGTTGAACGACTTTTGTTAAGGCACCATTTCCATATTTCCTATAGTTTAGCTGTTCTGTTATGGTTCTTCATCAGGTGTTCCAGTTTTCAAAATGAATTATAGCCTATATGTTGCCCAGGCTTAATAGCTACACAACAAAAAAAGTTTCATTCAAATCCGTCCAGTAGTTTTTGCGTGAAACGCGTACATACATACAGACAGACAGACAGACAGACAAGAAATTCCAAAAAAATTTTTTTGCTTTCTATTGTTCTTTTTAAGTGTCCCTCTATCCATTTTAGTCAAAAATACTAAATGTACAGACAAAATATTTTTACTGTTTTATTATTATGTATAGATAAAAAACACGACTGACAACTCACATAGCCTATGTCATTCGCAGAAACGCAAGGAATCTAAAAATACCTCTCACATCAAAATCTGTTTAGCCGTTCGAGACTTATGGTGGAATAAAGAAATTACATACTTACATACATGAACCCTGAAAACATAACACTCCTTTTTAGGTCAGTCGTGTTCAAAAAGGTTTGAAATACTTACCTATCTAAAAATTAAAAAATAAACCTTATAAGTGGTAGAGTAAGGTTAATTTTTATTAAATAAAAAAGGATCATATTTATACATCAATGTGGCTATTTTAGACCCCCTGTAGCCTAATTCTCGTCTTTCTTTCTTATTTCACAACTCACTCACAAAGTATCTCTTATTATCTATCAATCCGAACCAATATTATAACGAAAGTGAATTTGTTTGTTTCTTTGTTTGTTACCTGTTCACGCTTCATCTACTGAACCAATCCTCCTGAAATTTTGCATACACATAGTTAGAAGTACGGAGAAAGACATAGGGTCCCTTTCATCCCGGGAAAAAGCACTGTTCCCGTGGGAAATTCACGCGGGCGAAGCCGCGGGCAAAAGCTAGTTGATTATAAAATAAACTGACCAAGTCCGAGTTAAACTCGCGCACCGAGGGTTCCGTACACGCAAACCATCTCACATTATAGCTCTAGCTAAAGACCAATTAGTTTCAAAAACAAACTAAACTTTGCAGTTCGATCCCTAAGATTCATACTGCTTCGAGTGCAAAAATAAGTTTGTATCACATTTTTTAGATTTTTAACAATATATTTACAATTTTCAGATTTATTCCTATCAACAATATATTTACAATTTTCAGATTTATTCCTGTACTAGCTGCGCCCGGGGCTTCGCTCCCGTGGGAAGTTCGGGATAAAAAGTAGCCTATGTGCTATTCCCGGTATTTTTTTACCCGTATACCAAATTTCATCGAAATCTAGAAGATTTTGCGTGATTGAGTAACAAACATCCTCACAAACTCACATCCAAACTTTCGCATTTATAATATTAGTAGGATTGTAGGATAAGTAGAAATTTACGCTTGTGTAATGAATAAATTAAATATTTAATAATCCTGTTAGGTTAATCGGTTAATACCTGTTAGGTTAATAGCTTTGAACAAATAGGTATTAGTGAATCTTATGTATGGTAGTTTTCTCATAATATACCACCACTAGCTTCCGGTGAAGGAAAACATCGTGAGGAAACCTGCACATTGGCTGACTGTTTAGTTTACTAGTGTGTATACGGCTACTGCCACTAGATGGCGGTAGTCGTAAAAGTTATGTCAGATGCCTTTAGGCAACTTGAATAAAATCTGACATCAGTGTTAGTAATAACACACTCAATAAGAAAGAAGAGTGAATCTTACCTTATACGTAAGATTCTCGGTTACACTGCATCGGTGTAACTTTTCCCTCAGCAAGTTACCATCGAAATTAACATAACTCTGATATATGTTCCTAAAAACAGCAGAATCTATTATGTTAATATTGTGTTTGCCCGGAGAATTCCAATGAATTATCTGGAAAGAGTAATAATAATAATGTTTTTATCATTATTTCATTTATTTATTTTGCAAATGCTTTTTTACAAAAAATAAAGGTATATTCCACTCTGTTCACCTGGGTGAAAAGAGGAGACTTTTTAGTATCTTCATTTCACCTCGGACTCATTTCACCCAGAAAAGTTCATCAGGTGAATTGATGCGACAAAATTAGTATCATTTATTTACCTTGCGCTTAATTCACCCAGGTCATACAGGGCCACCTTTTTAATCAATTTAGTAGAAGATGATCACTTACGTACAACCTATAAATATCTTGCAAAGTAAAAGCCCTGTTACTATATTTATTAATGTAATGTAAATTAAATCTTACAAGAAATTCAAAAGTAATTGTTACGGTTAAGAAAATAAAGTAATTTATTAATTTTCTTTAGTGCAATATGACCGGACTGGTCGACGGTCGTTATGGAAATCCTTAGGGGAGGCCTTTGTCCAGCAGTGGTTTGTAATGAATAAACTCAAAAACTACATACTGGATCTATTTCAAGTTTGTTTATGATCTTATCATATATTATATAATTTAAAACAAAAAAAAATAAACATAGCCTATTGTACCACAGTTTAATATAATGAAAAACCAACCTTAACATTGCTAAGGTCTTCCTTATAGAAACTCTTCGCCCAAGAACGTGTGGACATCTGTATATTAAACCCGCAACTCATTACATAGACTAATTCTGGATTCTTTTTTATAACAGCATTTAGCACGTCCTGATCTGCCAGCTGTACCATCTTCAGAGTTGGAAGGTTGTCATACACTTCACCTTGCCAAAGTTTATCCCAGAGTACATTTTTCCGAATTTTCTGCAAGTCCCATAACATGACTCCGGTGTTAAAGCCTAGGCCTACAGCTGGCCAACGGTTTGGTTTTAAATACCAGTCACTTTCGTTTTCTACTAGGCCCATTATCTGAAATTATATAATTGTATAAAAAACTACCACACTGAAAATAATATGATAAGTGTAATATTATTGTGATATTCTAAATTAGGTTTTCTTCTAATGGTAAGCCAATGAGCATTGCAAAATAGGGGACCAGACAACTTTTTTTTTTAGATGCTTTTTTGAAATATCTCTCAATAATAGAATCATGCGTAAAAGAATCACATCAATAACCAAAGTATTTCCCAAGATATAGCAAAAAACAATTCACATTTTTAAGCCATGTTTGGACGATATCAAACGCCCTTATCTTAACGTATTATTATTTCAATGTGCCATAGCACATCTGATCTGAAATAAATCAATTTTAATTTTAACAACATTCATATGACGTCACATGTAGAAAATGGACTTTCCCAAAAAGTTTGAACTGTAATAAATTAGCTCTGGAGAATAAACTTGTGCTGAAAAGTCGCAAAATGTTTTTTTTTTTATCATAAAATTACATGTTTTTAACAATTCTCTTTCCTTGTCCAGTCCCCTATTCCCCTATTGCATATAAAAAAATTACCTGCTCTTCATTCATTTCTTTAAACAAAGCCCACAACTCAACTACATCACACAAAAATGTGAGGTCGTAGTCTAGCACAATAACTTTTTCCAAAGACTGTGGCAAAATTTCAGGAAGCAAGAGTTTGGTAAGAGAGTACACCCCGGAGTAGTGGCTGTTCGGTATCCAACTCACAGCAGACAACTTTTGTTGTGCGTTGTAACATGTATATGTCACTGAAATCATAGAAAATCACCATGTATTATTCATTAAATCAACATTTGGAGATTCATCTAATATTAATCGTATAACTAAAGGTGTCAACATCTTTAAAGATAAATTACATCATATTAAACAAAAAAGTAAAGGTTTACCACATCACATTCACATTTTGCAAATTTTTTCAATTATTAGCAGAGCATTTGAATTGTTAATTTTTTTTTTAAAGTGATAGCAGAAAGAACAGACAACAGAGTTATCTTAATAGGATTTAAAATTTAATAATAGGTACTATTAATATTATTTTATGTTTTTTGGTTGATATATCAAAAACTACAGCTATAAAATTTATACTATACTAGCCGCGCCCCAGTGCATCGCTCCCTTAGGAATTACGGGATAAAAAGTACCCTATGTGCTATTCCCGGAGTATTTCTACCTGTATACCAACGTCAAAATCCATGCAATTGATTTTGTGTTATTGAGTAACAAACATCCTCACAAACTCACATCCAAACTTTCGCATTTATAATATTAGCAGAATGAAATCTTACATTATTACCATCATCTAAATCCCACGTTCTGAAGAGTTCATTGATTATTTGTTCCGTGGATCCATCCACTATGAGGTGAAAATGTGTTGGGTTCTGTCTATGGTGCAGCAAAGACTTAAGCATAGGAGTAACAACTTGCATACATTTTCCCATACATACAAATGATACATGCACTGTCTCACAGAGACTACCCACTGCATCAGGAATCTGGAATTACAGTAATTTAATTTGGTAGGTACAGGTACCTAAAAATAGATTTTAGTAACTTTTAATCTAAATTAAAACAAAACTTACTTTAGGGACTTGATACATAGGCCTCCAAACAACGTATGCTACATTTCTATGTGAATCTAGCATACTTATTCTGTAGTGCAATAGCCAATAACACAATAAAACTACTAAAAAAAATAAAGCTAACGTAAACCGTGAAAACAGGTGAAATTTGTATTTCATAGTTCTGTACATTGATAACATTATTTTAATAGATATTATCTGCAACTGCAACTGATGTTTTGAGTGTTGATAATAATTTATAACTTTACAAGTTTCGTCTTCATGGTGTGCAGTTTTTTCGATTGAACCTAAACGTTCTATTTTATTTTAGGCCAAGCATATGACTGTACTTGATTTGTATTAAAATTTATTAGTATTATGCTGGGGCCGGACCTGCGCCTATCGTCCCGAAGCAATGCGTGGCGAAGCTTCGTTCATTTTGTACATTAAAAAAATATCGCGATAAAGTCGTGGTCAGACTTGCAACTTCGTTACTTTTTACGAACTATCGTGCAATAATCCAAGATGGCGTCATCGCCATCAGATGTTTGAACTGAGCGTGAATATGGACGACGATGAATTTCTTTATTTTTACATGTGTGCTAACAATTACATACTGCATTTATTGAAAACTAAAAAGAATCATCACTCCACTCCATTATGCATTTAACAAGCTAATTGAAGCCAATAAACAGTTACAGCACCGGTCACACAGGACACGTCAAAACGAGCTGAAAACAAACATTAAAATAAAATGAACAACGCTAGTCTGACCACTCAGGACGAAATGTTAGCGCGCTAAAATCCTTTGACGTACCGCCACCCGCGCGATAACGAAGACGCAGCCCGATAATTCGCGACGATACCCGAATACGGCCGGTCACATTTGCGTGTATCGTGTCATAGTACGAAGCTTCGTGACGATAGCCGCAGGTGCGGCCCCAGCATTAAAATAATAATCAAGATTGAAATTGAATGAGTTTACTACCATGTCCGATTATCTTGACTTGACTTGAGTCATTGTGGGTCGGTCGCAGTGTGACCGTTTTAAAATTTGACAAAATACCAGAACATAGTGCTGTCAGTACTAAAAAATACTAAAAAGCAAAATTCTAAAATACCAAAATTGTACTAACATTTTTTTCAGAAATATGCTACATAAAACATACATTTCAATAACAAATCCGAATAATCTTTTCAAAATTTTACCGGACGAGCAAAAAAAAAAAAAAAACGGACGCGTACAGGACAATTGTGCGAAAAAGAAGGATAGTGATGTGTTTCAAGAAAAAAGGGGAAACTTTCTTGGAAATATTCACGAGAACGGAAAAATTTCTTAAAAACCCGAGGAATTCCGAAATTTTCAACGCAAGAAGTTTTCGGGAGGAGGGTGGGAGGGGGTTTTTCGTGAAAACACGCGAAAATACCAAAAACAAATACCAAAATAGACGAAATAGTCAAAATTCTACCAACATTATACTAAAATTTGGTTAAGTACTAAAATTATACTAACATCATTCTGAGATGCCCCAATTATACTAAATTAGTACTGAAAATACCAAAAACGGTCACACTGGTCGGTCGGTCGGTCGGACGGACGGACTTTAGCAACTTCACTCCGGTCTCGTTGACATTGACACTTTGACACTAACACATAAACGGTTTGCAGAAAAGAATTGTTTATTACCTACAATAAAAATTCTCATGTTTAAAAAATCTATTTCTGAAGTAATACTAGGTATCTATGGCGGCATCCATCAGGACTAGAGATGGGCGGTCAGTAAATACTAAATAGTATTTACTGGGTAAGAATGATAAATATGAGTATTTATGTATCCGTTTTTACTCATTCTTACTGAGTATTTATCCAAAAGCATGAGTATATACTTTTGTATGCAATGGAGCCCTAATTTAATACTTTATTTAAGTTAACCTTTCATTTTTAGCACTGAAAATGGGATCATCAGAACAATTAATGTTCTTTTCTGGTAAAAATAAAAGGTTAACTTGAATGTTAAAAATTCTTAATAGGTACTGGCCGCGATACATTAATTGTTCTCGTCGGGTTAGAATAAAAGGTAAACTACTTAAACATTACAATTCTATTACTAGCTTACTTTTTATGAAAACGGCAAAAGCTACGCAAAAACTGTCAAAGACCAATAATTATTCATTAAATTCTTTATATCTATTGCCTTTGGATGCATGTTGATAGGACTTATAGTTTACAAAATATGCCTTCATCGCATTAAAAAAAACATTCTTGTAGCATACAAGAATGTTTTTTTTAATGCGAACTTTTACTATTACTGCACGGTCTTGGTAGGATTTCGTATTTAATATCACGGACAGCATTCGATTTCTGATATAGTGGTCCCAGACTTCGTGTCGACATAATATGTTACCATCGCCAACAAAGTTTAAAAAGAAAAAATACAAAATCATTTATTCAGTAAAAACACATTTTACATTCCAACGATCCATTCAGATTGTACCCAAAAAGTGTTCCGGCACTTTTACGGCCGTGCAGTAATAGTAAAAGTTCGTATTTAAAGAAAAAATGTATTTTAGCATGGGTATATTTTGTAAACTGTTAGTCCTATCAAGTCCTTATTCACGAAAGGCTTTAGTACCGTAGACCACATACATACGCTGCGGCAGATTATACAGAAGACTGCGGAGTATAATCAGCCATTATGCTTGGCGTTTGTGGACTACGAGAAAGCCATCGATTCGATCGAGACCTGCAGGGCTAACATGCGCGTCACGACATATCTCTGACATAATTTGTCGAATTGGACAATTTTGTCGGTTACTGTAACATGCGCGCCACGAAAGAGAGCTATCTCGATGTGACTTGGCTTTCTCTTCTCGGTACGTCAAGCTTTTTGTAAAATAGCACAGCCTACCTATATGGTTCATACAGTCGGTCATCGAATGCATCTACACGGGGCAATCGTGGGGGGTGTGAGGGGCGAGGGACGGAGGGGGGCGTACCGCACGGCCATACTAATTTTATTTTCGATTTAGTATGGCAGTGCGGTACTAATTTTAAGGGTTGTAATGTTTTAAAAAAAACTTGTGCGGATCGACGCCGATCCCTCCAATCCAACAAAGCTATTTAGATGACATACTCATAAGTATCTTCTGTATCATTTTCCACCCGACTCGGAACCGACTAGGTACCTACCTACTTTTTTACTTTTTATTTTTGGATCCAAGATGGCCGACATTTTTTTTTATAATATAGGTAGGTATCGTTAAAACATTTATTTAGAAATCCAAGATAGCGGACAATTTTTTTCTTTTAATTTAACATATGGGTATTGTTTTATAGGTTTTTGGTGACGCTAATGACGAAAATAACATTTATTTAGAAATCCAAGATGGCGGATAATTTTTTTCTTTAAATTTTACATATGTGTATCGTTTTATAGGTTTTTGGGGACGCTCACAGAAATAAATCGAGATAGAACGGTGACGCGAGTTCATTGCAAAGAAATCGGTCGTGTCAACTTTTGCACAAGCCACGCCCCAAATCACAGATTACTAAAAACTATACAGATGGAAAGCTTCCTAAGAGACGACAAAATTCATACCTATTCTTATAGGGCTGTCACTTGGTTATTGAAAAAAAACATCATTTCTATTTTTAGTATATTTATTGAAAGAAAAACAGTTTAACATTGAAAGTTGTACTTAGTCACTTAAGTTGTACTACGGAGTATTTCGAGGCGAATAGCGAAAACTCCATGCAAATTGGATTAAGTAGTAGTTTTTGAAAAATCACAAAAACGTTTTTGGAAGGAAGGTGCCTATATTCTTCTCCAAGATCCAATCTATATCTATACCTTTTATTGAAATCCTTTTAGCCGCTCAGGCACAAAAAACGGAACATGGGTAGGTATACCTGAACCTACTCCAACAAAGTATATGTTCGCATTTATGATACTAGGATAATTCAATCACAAATAGGGTAATTAGTCACGTATATAGTTACCTATGTATATAAGTCAATCATCTGGGACATAATCTCGTATTATATAAAACAAGCTTTTGCCCGCGGCTTCACCCGCGTGAATTTCCCACGGGAACAGTGCTTTTTCTCGGAATGAAAGGTAGGTGCCCTATGTCCTGCTTAGTACTATTATCTAACTATATCTATATTTGCGAAATTTCAGGAAGATTGGTTCAGTAGATAAAGCGTGAAGAAGTAACCAACAAATAAACTCACTTTCGCAATATTAGTTAGGATATGCTAGGTACTATGTTTATACATATACCTACCTGTGTCAATCCGCGGGAAAAGATACCTACCTATTGATTTGTATTGTTGTTGACACTTACGATACGAAATTATTGTTATACTAGCCGCGTCCCGGAGCCTCGATCCCGTGGACATTTTTTTTATGTTTTATATGATTATTTAAGCAAACAGTGCAATTTTTTAATAATGAAAAATAAATACAATGTTAGTATCTATTTTATAGACTCTGATACTTGTCAGTATTTTTCCTTAACTTCATATAGATAACACTGGTGTCATATTGATTTAACCATTTTGTTTACTATTTTAAACACAAAACGACACGGCCGAAAAAGGAACAAATCAGGAACGCTGCGCGAACCCACGACTGCGCGAGCCCTGACATTTCGCACCCCGCCGAGTGGCGCCGAGCCGGTTTGAACCGGTTTGGCACTGTACGTGACAGTGCGTGTGTGCGTAAGCACCTCGCGCGTTCAAGCTTGTAGTAGTGTACTTATTTGAAGCGCTTGTATGAAGCTTTCCCTCTGTACCCTTTTAACTACTTTGTGCCCAAATGTTCCGCCATAACTAATAAATTAGTGATGTGACCCGCACCGAAATAAATCGAAATGCACAGTAACACGAATCGGTATTTTACCCAGTCAGTTGATGTTAGTACTAGGTGTGTAGTATTTATTATTTAATTTTATTGAATACGTTTTAAATAAAACAACAACATAATTATAATGACAATACTATTTATTATGATTAATTGCAAAAACAACATCAAAATCAAAAACTTTCATTCGAAAATGCAATGCAAGTGCAATATGATCTGTTTTTATGGACTGAATGGGCTTAGTATTTATTTACTTTATTTATTTATTTATTTATTCATTCATTGCATTACATTTGGTTTCACTAAAAGTAAATACAAAATGCACCTTGTCAGGCATTGCAATGGGAGGGAGGTAGACGTTTATTTGGCGTTCAAATATTCGGTAACCGAGTAAAAAGGGTTGTCAATGAGGTGATTTTTAAGAATTTTATAAAACTTTTTATTATTTGTCTCATCTTTTATATTTTTTGGTAATTTATTGTAAACTTTCACGGACATGGAATAGGGTCCGGAGCTATGAAGTTTAAGTTTTGAATCTATTTGGATTATGTCATTTGGTCTTCTTGATTGATAACGGCGGGGGATGTCATTATTTGTGCGATATAGACTAGGATTTTTTCTTATAAATTTACAAAGTTCAAAAATGTATATATTAGGTATAGTTAATATTTTTAGTTTAGCAAAGTGTTGTCTACAGCTCTCACGCTGCCCGATGTTTGTCAGTATTCTGATACATTTTTTCTGAAGCACCAATATATCGTGTACGTCTGTGCTGTCGCCCCACATTATAATACCGTAGCTCAGCCATGCTTGTGCGTAAGCAAAATAGGCAGTGAGTGCGGTTTGAATGTCGGTAGATTTTTTAAGTTCACGAAATGCGTAAATAAACTGGGATAACTTCTTTTTTATTTTTGTATGTGTGCTTTCCAGGTTATGTGGGTATCAAGGACAACACCAAGCAGGGTGAAAGATGGGACACACTCCAATAATATGTTCTTGTAATTAAATTTAATGTCAAGTGTTTGTTTCTGATAAGGTCTAAATTCCATGATTTTTGTTTTTGAAAAATTAATGTCCAAGTTATGATCATCCATCCATCGCGTAATTTCGTCAATTGTGGATGTCAGATTTTTGTTTAAATTGTCGTTGTCATTACATGCTAGAATAAGAGAGAAATCATCCGCAAACATGACGCAAGATTCGTCAATATTTTTCGGAAGATCATTTATATATATTAAGAATAATAAACACCCGAGGACGCTACCCTGTGGTATGGAATCATTTACTTTTATTTTTTCTGATCTGACTAAAGATATTTCTCGCGATTTTTCATCTACGTATTCTATTTCCACATACTGTTCCCGGCTATTTAGGTAAGATGTAAACCATTTATGAGGCAAGACCTTAGTGAAAAAAGGTGCGCAAATACAATATAATAACGTGGCTAGTAGCTTGGTACGTAATACTAGTTGTGCAATTACATTGCGTGAGTCCATTCGTGTCATTACCGGATGGTCCAGCCACGTAGTCACGTGGTTTGCTGACTATTAGGCGCGTGCGGCCTTTTCTATGATACGCCAGCGACAGTCAAGAGGTGGGAGCTCGGCGCGGGTTGCGGGTGACCGAGAAGATCACGAAGCAGTGGTGGGTGGTGCGCATCTCTTTAAAATAGTGTTAAATAACGCTTATTTATTTTTATTTTGTATCCATCCACCTAAGGACACTTTCAGTTTGTTGGTGCATATGTACCAACACACAAAAAGTGACCACACTTAGTGGTGACCCCGCAAAGTATACGAAATTTCGGATGATATCTTTCATACATGTTTACCAACACGTGATGACTAATTAACTAAGTCTTTTATTACATACATTCACACGGGAGCAAACTAAAAAGTCGCACTAAAATAACTGGTACTGAAATAATAATGTTAATTTAAATTTCTTCATTTGAACTGAGATTATCGGTAAATACCGATAATCTTTGTTCGAGTGCAACGTTGCAGCACTAGTGAAGCGTTCCTAATTAACATTTTATTCACATTGCGCGTTCACTTTGAAATGACGTTTACAACATGTTTTGAAACGCGTAATGGATATGATTATGTCGTATTGTCGTTTTACATTGAAAATCAAGTTACTTTTTTTATTTTCATTATTTTTGTCATTTAATCACGATTTTAGTTAAAACAAAATACTTACACATGGAAAGAAATACCTCCTTTTGCACGATTCACATTTGCACTGCTGTTTTTACAATTGGAAATAGCACAATAAGGCATTTTTGCTCCTGTGTATCGACGCCGACTCCTGCACGCTGACTGAATGACCGATGAACGAATCTTGTGGCATACGACAAGATTGAGGCACGCGTGTACCGCCCACTTTTCCGTTCTATCTCGATTTATTTCTGTGGGGACGCTAATGACGAAAATAACATTTATTTAGAAATCCAAGATGGCGGATATTTTTTTTCTTTAAATTTAACATATGGGTATCGTTTTATGAGTTTTTGGGGACGCTGATGACGAAAATAACATTTATTTTGAGATCCAAGATGGCATATACACATAAGTAGTTAAAAGGGTAATCCTACAGACGATTATTGACAGAATTTGTGGATTTAGAATAAATACATTGCAATTTTGGTACTTTTCCATTAAGTACTTATTAATTAATCACCCCAATAAGTTCTATATCCTTTATAATTTTGTAAATTCACAGTCCCAATTCAATTTATGAGACTAACTCATTAAAAAATATTTACTGTCGATTAAGGATAAAAACTCAGTAGAAATGGATATATAAGAGTATTTACTCATCCTTAGATAAATACTCAGTCCTTAACCCATCTCTAATCAGGACCATTCATAGATAATTCTTTGGTTCATGGTTGGGGTATAGATCCTGGGGCATTCTACTTCTACCGCCGGCCGCGTAATGTCCAAAATATGCTGCAAGGAAATCTCAGTTAATTTTAGTATAGCCTGACCAGGAATATAAAAACCCTCGCCATGTTGCGGAAAAGCAAGAGAACTAATTTCTTACACTGGCAACTAATTTAAAAACCTTTCTGTCATTTAATATCTATAAAGGGCATGTTACATAACAGGCTATATCATGAGCAGTTCCCCAAAAATCAGAAATAATATCAAAAACCGATTAAAACTATCATATATTTGTTTTTTCGTGATCTTGTTATGGTATAAAAATACATTTAATATCGCTTAATGTCGTATAATGGCCATACTGACATGGCGCCCGTACGTATGTTCGGAAAATATGATACAGAAAATCAGATACAATGCTCGATATTTTCATTATATTTTAGAAAATTAATTAAAGTAAACGTTCCTAACACATGTTACAAGCAATATCATAAAAACATATGTGTATTTCACATAAATGGATGAATAATAAATAAAATAAACAAATTCTTTCCCGCGGGCACGTATGTAGTAAAAGTACATTTTTGAACGTACCGGAAATCGAACCTGTCAAATGAAGCGTGTCAACGTCAAATCATAATGGGCGTCGGCCATTTTGGCGGAACTCGCCTCACCTTCATTACGATTTTGTTGATTTTGTTACCATAGAAATGCTACGAATTTATCGGATTTACTTATAAGGCATTGATACTGACCTAAAAATGAAAAGTTTAGATAGGTGCTTAATGATATAGCCGGCTCCCCATACATTTGTGCAACAACCCCAAATATGTATTTTTATTTCTATGGGAAGGGCACCGTTTTCCGTTCTCGAGAATATTTCCGAGAAATTTTAAAGGAAGTTTCAGCTTGTTCTTTGAAAATTTTCAGAACGGAACATCACTAATGATGGCGCGGATTATGTTTTTGGAAATAAACTTGTAAGAAACTGTTACTACCTACTAAATTCTGTTATTTTAACAACTCGAATCTTAATTTGGTATGTATGTACTGTTATGGAACCTGCCTCCACAGTACATATGTACACAAAATAGCAGTTGGTGATGTGGAGGTGGAGGGGGGCACGTGCCCCCGTGCTGTTGCAATATAAAACGCATACTTAAGTGCTGCCTCTAATTCAGGGTTTTTCTGGTGAGGCTTTACTAGGGTACCTATTATAATTATCTGTGGTTTAGTAAAAGCAGTCGACTTTCAATCTATTCATGGCCGGTGGGCCTGAAGCCGCCGTTAATTTACTCCGTACATTTTTGGATCATCAACAAGAAGGTGAAGTTTTGTTGAAGGTGGACATTGGTTTTTTATTAGGTTTAATTTTTTTTTTAAATGCCAATCCCCTGAATTTTTGCTTTTTGTATGGACTCGCCTTTTACACGCCGTCTATGAAGTCATCTGGAACTATATTTTTTTTTCAATGAGCGATTTTTCTGACAGCTAATTAAGAAAAAAAAATCAGTACAAAAAGTCTCAACAGATAGCGTTTTATGAAAGCCGTAAGCCGAGTCGTAATAATGGCTGAACCTATATGGTGCGCTTTTTCTTGTCAACCAGAGGCAGAAAAAAAAATCACATAATAGTTTGACAGTTGCACAAATCACAATAAAGATACTTTTTAGTTGTTTTTTTTTTTACTAAGTTTTTTTTTTAATGCCAATCCCATGAATTTTTTGCTTTTTGTATGGAATTTTTTCTCTCGGCTTTTACTAAGTGCCATCTATAAAGTCATTTGGAACTATTTCTTTTTTTAATTTGTGTCACGGAAAATCCCTCATTCTCCGAAAATCCCTCATTCAGTGGCTTGCGCTACACAGATCAAAAACAAAATTATTTTTATTTACAATTATATTTGGCAGTGTAACAGTATACATTCTAAACAGGTCCCACATTGTTGCCCCTGTGGTGATGGCGTCGATGGATCCATCACGGCCTTTCATGCCGAAAAAGCGCCGGCCGGTTAGGCCGCCATGCCGCCCTAAATAATGTGTCAGTCAGTCCACGGGAAAAGGAACCTTATGGTGATTGGCGCCCTTAGCATAAAATAAGCACAATGTCGTAAGTGCCTACGACCATAAGGTATCTTTTCCCGTGGAATGACACATATAATTCACCGGTCTCTTGCCTCCGCGTCCATATGCCTGCTGTTTAGATCCAAGCGGGCTGGCTGGGGACGATGGTAAGAGACCGGACGGAATTACCCTTGTGACCTGGAGGTTAGGACGGCCCCTAGTATGGCACTGTAGTCCCACCTCCCGGCCACTACCGGTGCTGCAGCGGCTGCCGCCGAAAACCTCAAATGGCGCAAATATGCAGGAATCGGAGATTTCAACATTTTTGAGCCGTTTGGAGTTGAGACATTAGGGCAGTGGGGATCTTCAGTCCACAAACTATATGACGTCATTTCCCAAAAAAAATTGAGAGAAATTGAGGTTTCTCGTGACCTGAGGGCTGGTATTTATCTCGCACAGAGAAAAGCATTGCCATCCAACGTGGCAAAGCTGCCAGCCTTCTGGGCAGCGAACTTTCGAGGCTGGCATTTTTGTAAGTATATTTTATTTTAGTTTTATTTTTTAGTTTATGATTGGTTTTATTGTTTTGTAAAACACATCTTGTTATTTTATCAAACAAAAAAAAATATTTATCTATATCAATACATACCCACCTGCGCGCTAGGACAGACCGCTTATTCTTATAAGCAGAATTAAAACCTGGGTCCTTTTGATCCAAAGTTGGGTGTTTTAACCACTGGACCACGACCGTTTCAAATTATTGTGAACTAGCCTGTGCCCGCGACTTCGTCCGCGCGTAAATTATTATTGTTAATATCTCACACTCTTATTAATAAACACGGACTAAAGCAAGAGTAACTTTACTCCAAATGTTAAGGTCAGAGAAACTAAATTCGGTATTAATAAAAGTGGAGTAAGGAAGGAGTAAACTAATTCAAGTCTACTCTCTCTGTAAAAGTTAATCCTAGTCGCCACCTAGTTTAAGGGTGGAGTAAACATTGAGTAGGGGTATTTTGTCAAATTTTACGTATTCCATACGAACTCACCATGAAATTAATTATTACACATGTTGCGGATTGTGGAGTTCCCACGTTACCTTATGGCATCGTAAAGTATTAAAGCAATTCTCAACCTATTTTATGAATTTTTATGTTTATTGCCAAACGGAATTCTTTACAACCTTTTTTATTTCATGTTCCGTTATGGGTTCCTACCAAGTAACATCTGTTTACTTTTAACTACGAAATATTCATTAAACGAGTCTGACTTTACACTCTTCACAGAGAACACGAGTTGTATTTACCATAACGTTTTAGTATATTATCCACCGAGTACCTAAGTACATACCTACTTACTTTCTGGCAAACCAATTCCCGGCAATGATTTTCGACAAAATACTACATACTTTCAAAACAAAAAATGAGCCAGAAGCGCAATAGTTCCCTTAACTGGGGTGAAAAAGAAAAGGTAATTTTCATTCATCATATTTTAATAGCACGTTTACGGATTTACTATTTAAAGATAACTTTATGGCTGTGTGATAATCATTTATTATCCTACATTTGCAGCGATTGTTTCGATCTATTTTAATGTACAAAGTGTCGCGTGGAATACATATGTGCAGAGGCAGTGTTGGAGAGCAG